>RXPK01003034.1:0-32505 GCA_004143645.1 Protaetia brevitarsis | reverse complement strand
AATGCTGTTCTTAAATGTAGTAATAGAACTGACCTGTAAAGTAGTAATTTTGACAAACGAATCACTATCCCATTGCTTTACTTTCCCGTCTTTTCCGCATGTAAATATATGATGCGTGCGTGGAACAAATTGAACACCAGTTATAGAATCATTGTGAGCAAAAATACTTTTGTGACAATCGCCAAAATCCATTCCCCATATCTTTAGATTTCTATCAGCAGATCCTGTTGCTATTAATGTAGAGTCAGATGATATATCCATACTGAGAACAGGTAACTTATGCCCATACAGCGAGAGATAAAACTGTAATGAAATGAGATTATTTAATATAAGTATATTAAAATATGCATTTGTATAATCTTCACATTGAGTTCATATTATCCAAAACACTCTACAAGTTGGCAGAAATAATTAAATTCAGTAGCAGATCACATTTGATATCACAATGCTTGTACATTACATAAACCAAAAGATGCTTATGCTCAGTTTCTGAGGATTGAAGGATTTGTGAAGCCAGTAAGCCTCAAAACAAGTTGTAGCATACTCAATATGAACATACATAGATTTACAACAATATAACCTATGTAGGGATAGGTTATATTGCGATGATTTATTGTGTTATTTTTATTAGTATTTTTAAGTTCCGATAAAATTAATATATACTTGGATAAATAAAATCTTTATTTTATTGTATTCATTTCATAAATAAATAATAAATTTGTAATTTAATTTTCTTAGGTGGTAGTAAGCTAATTTGCTATTGTAAGATGTTAACGTTCCATTTAAAACTGTGTATTAAATTATGTTTACTTTTATTTGTTAAAATTCACTATATGTATGTTACAACCATCCTGTAACTACCACTCTTCTCTCTCATTTCAAAAAGTATGTTAAATATTAATGCGCACGAAAAGTTTGAATTTAAATTTTAAATGTAAAATCAACAGAGTGTTTTTCTGTTTCCAAGGATTTATAATAGTGGTAAAGTTTTGATGCAAATAAATAAAATAGGTATTATATGTTATATTAATTGTTTATGATGACATCAAAAGTTAGTGTTAGAGAAAAAGTTATCCACAGAAATTCATGACACAAGAAGTAGAAGACAATAAACTGTTTCCCCTTGAAAGATTACAACGCTAGATTACTTACGCTGCGACAGTTATATTTGGAGATACATACAGAAGTATTGCGAGGAGTATTATAATATACATTCAGCGAAAGCTACTTCTAATATTACTCGCATGTTATTCTATTTCATAATTCATTTGTGTCTAATGTGTGTCTCTATTTTTACAATAAGTGTCCATATTTTGTGATGTCGTGGAGAAATAAAAATACTTAAACCTTCCAATTAGTTTTGAATAATCCCAAACAATATGGTAACAAATCTTTAACGAAACTTGAGTCACCTTTGTTGTCAGTTAAAGTTTGGAGAGAAGTTCGAGGATTTGTATAGTTGCGGCAAAACTACCGACTGTGGAGCTAGGATTAACTTTTTTTTGAGCTTACATTGACTTTTGAAGTGGACCTAAGGAAGAGTCGTATTGACAGTAGAGATTGTAACGGGACGTTTTATTCAAAACAGTACTCGGGTACAAGCTAACAAAAATCTCGTAACAGTGGTGAGTCATTGTGCCCACATTGCACTGGAGTGGGCGGAGCGTATACGATAGCCGGTTTACAGTATAAGGCAAAAGTATGTGACAATCTTATTATTTCTCGGTTTAGCTACTATGATCAACTTTCCTTCATACTTTATTCACGCTTAGGATTGACAGAAAAATTTTGGCGTGTTTATAAGTTGGAAATTGTTTTCTTTGTCATATTGTCAATTGTGTTCATTAATTAATGAATTTTCTTCTGGAAAACGATCTCTAAAATAACTAAAAATATTAGCAACAATTTCGCAACTTTGTGCACTAATAGCACAACTGCAACTGGCTTTCCGCCCGCATCGCTGAGCGGCCAATGACACGTAAGCGTAATTATTTCAGCTCCGTCCTCTTCGCCACTGCGCAACTGTCACGAGCGATTTGTCGAGTTGTACTAACTCTATTTATTGGCCAAATCAAATAAAAAAAAATATAAGCTGTCGGTACGGATTGTTTTAGGAAATATGTACTAAAGATTTGTAATTAATTTGATGTCTGATGTTGAAAATATAATTCAAATCAATTCTTCAAAATATTTTTGGAATTTAATTTTTTTTTCAAAATTTTTATAGAACCTCAGAGTCTCAATTTTTATATTTCATAGCCAGAGCATAACAACAATATATATGTATATTTATTATGTCCTATTGCTGATAATAATGCTCAGCAAACAGCTTTTCGGAATAGTACAACCTATTAATTAATTTTCAGGAGTTTCTCGTACTAATTATTTTTCTTGAAGGAAGGCCTTAATTCTCACGAATTTCTAAATTTATTAAAAGGCATAATCCATTATATAATTAAATTGCCCAATATTTAATGGTAATTTTCAACACAGATTACATTCTACAGGGTGAGTTTATCTTGAGATAACAGAAACACTGCATCAAATCAAAAAAAGATATTAATAAGATTAGTTATAATGTAGGGGGCTCACTGAATGGTGCCGACAACTTTGAAATCTTAAATGGGAACCCCCATTTATATTGCAGATTGGGATTCTACGCCATCAAGTATGTAGTCTTTGAAACTTTTTTTTTTCGATTCGTAACAGATTGCGCTGTAATCGCAAAAAAAACATGATTCCGAACGTCTAGAAAAAGTACACAGAAAAGAGAAGCAAGCAAACATGATTTTGTGTTTTTGTTTATTTGAACATAAACTAACATTTCAAAAAGCCATGTGTTTGAAACTGTGCCCCTTCACTTCGTTACATTTATTTATTCGCAATTGGAATGCTATTCAACGATACAAAACTCTACTTAATTCAGTACCTGACAAGCTGTGAATACTTAACCATTGTCCGATCTCCATTTAGATTATTAATTATTATTCCAATACAAATTAGTTAGTGTTAAATATTTGAACAGTAATGGAGGCTATAACATTACAAGAGACAATTGAAATTATTTACATCTATGGAGAAAGTGATAGAAATATCGATGATGCTGTTAATTTTTATTCACAACGTTTTCCCGACAAGGTGCGATCGCAAGCTTCTTTTTGCCGTCGTTCAGCAGTTTCTAGCGAAGGAACTGTACACCCAAGAAAACGTAATCGCCGAAAAACAATTGCTGGAGAAAATAATGAAATCGCGGTATTAGCTGTAGTAGCTAATAATCCGCACGTTAGTACTCGAGAAATAGTTCGCGGATCAAGAATTTCTTAGTCCACTATCTGCCAAATATTGAAGCGTAGGAAATATCATCCCTTTAGAGTTTCCATGCATCAAGCACTTCATGGCGATGATTTTCAAAATCGAGTGCGATTTTGTCAATGGGAACTTCAACGGATGCAAGATAATCCCAATTTTTTTGCTCGAGTATTATTTTCTGACGAGGCGACATTCACAAATCACAGTACGGTAAATCGGCAAAACATGCATTACTGGAGTATCAAAATCCCCATTGGTTGCGCCATGTTGAACATCCTTGGAACGTAAATGTTTGATGTGGAATTATTGGCAATAAGCTTATTGGTCCATATTTCATTGATGGAAACTTAAATGGTGAAAAATATCGAAACATCTTGCAGAACGAACTTCCAGTGTAACTTGAAGACCTTCCCTTGGAAGTACGACAAACAATGTGGTTCCAATATGACGGTTATCCAGCACATTATTCAAGAATAGCACGAGAAGTATTAGATCGAACCTACAATCGTCGATGGATCGAAAGAGGTGGTCCAGTGTCTTGGCCTGCAAGATCGGCAGATCTTATTTCCCCTGACTTCTTTTTGTGAGGCCACTTGAAGTCTGAAGTTTATAAGAAGTACCAACCACGAGGGAAAACATGATTGAGTGAATCACCAACAAGGATTACACCGGAAACACTTCTCAGTTGTGTGCAATCATTCCAATTGCGAATAAATAAATTTTTTATACATTATATTTTATATACACAATACATTTTTGAGCACATTTTCTGAAATGGGTATGATAAAGTAAAGTTCTTCGTTGTTGAATGGCTTTTCAAAATGTTATTTAATGTTAAAATAAAAAAAAAACACGAATTCATGTTTTTTGCGATTACAGCGCAATCTGTTACGAATCGAAAAAAAAGTTTCAAACAAAAGCTACATACTTGATGGCGTAGAATCGGAATCTACAATACAAAATGGGGGTTTCCATTTAAGATTTCAAAGTTGTCCCTCCTGGGGAGGGGGGGATCGAGATCGGCAGCTTCAGTGAGCCCCCTACATTATAACAAATCTTATTATCTTTTTTTGATTTGATGCAGTTTTTAGAGATGTTTCGTTGTCTCAAGATAAAAAACTCACCCAGTATTTATAAAAATAATATTAGTTTCTACGAAAACCAAAACTTTAACCAAAAAAATGAAATTTGCAATCATTATTGCAATATGTGCTTTCAGAATTCCGAATTCTTTTCTTATAATAGTCATTATTCCTGTCCCCAAAAACCCAAAACAAAACCTTTATATCACTGTAGTTATTTAGGCAAAAACTGAAATAATTGATACGCTATGAGAAACTACACGTACATACAATACCACAACTTACAACTTTTTGAATAATTACCTTAAATGAATCGGCAAAGAAAATTTTGACAGTAGAGTCTAACAAAGCAACAGCAACAAATTTGCTGTTGGGTGATATTTTCACACACAAAACGGCGTCTTCAAGTTTTAATGTTCGTGTATGCAGAAGTGATAGAACTTTTGCTTTCGATTCGCTGCCCTCCTCTACAACCAACTCGAATTGCCAAAATTTTACTGTATTGTCACCTCCACCAGAAGCACAACCTCTCTGAAAAGAAAATGCGCAGTTGTTATTCTCTTGTTTTAATAAATTAAATTTCATTCAACTTCGTTATAAACTGTCATGTTTTATTTAGTTACAAAATCTTTACCTAAATAGAACACTGATAACACAATATAGTTTATGGAAAAGTGATTGTAAGTTGTTTCATACGAACGTATGAGATCGATATGGTAGTTATTGACATTTAATTGATATAAGAGGCAATGTAATAGCTGACGAACTAACCAATGAGGCTCTAAAAAACACTTCATAGGTTCAGAGCCCGTATGTGGGATTACTAAGGAGTTTCTAAGGAGGACCTGGTTAGATAAGGAAAGTACAAAGAAATGGAGGTCGACTGAAGGTCAACTCCATACTAAAGCGCGAATAGGGGATGGCGATGCTAGATTCTCTACTAACCTACTCAGGCAGAAGTATTTCGGGAAGGATCTATTGGAATAGATGAAGGTTATATATCGTGATATATCGAAGGTTCTCAAGCTTCCACTGGGCAAGATACTGGGCTTTACAGAGAACACCAAGCTGCTCGAGTGGACAGGTTTTAATACGCACGGTACAATGAGCACCTAGCTCAAGTGCCTGGACTATAAGTGCCCACTCTATCTTAATGAATGAATGAATGTAGGTTCTGTCGGAGAAGAAAAAATTTTGGAAGTTAATGATAATGCAATAGTCTGGCAATGCCACGGTTTTATTATTGAAGACAGAGAACCAGCAGCAGATAATCATAATAATAGAAATAAAAGGAACAATGGAATACCTTAAATATCCAAATTTGCTCAATTATTATACATACCATATTTGGTTGCAGACAAATAGACCACAATTCCGTTGTGTGAGCAGCAATTTCTTCCAAAACATCTCCCGCAGATATGTCTATTATTAACAATTTACCATCTTTAAGACCTGCTAATACGTGGCGATCACCAGGAACAAAAGTTAATGATAACACATACCTACAACAAATATATATTTCTCTCAGGAACATGTTCCAATAAATATTGTCATGACTCCAAATTGTGATTAATTCCACTATCAAGAAGCAAATTCTTATTAATAAATAAATAGCTTTACCCCGTCTGTACGGTCCGTAGACATGCTTGAGAAGTTCTGTTCCAAATTTTAACCGATTCAGCGCTTCCAGATACAATAGCTAAATTATCAGAACTAAACGTAATTGCTCTGATTTCACTGCGATGTCCTTGCATTGAAATTGACCGTAAACATTTTACCTCCTCTTCTTTGGTGTTTATTTGGAGACTATACATTTCTAATGCGTTATTTGATAGAACTACAGATACGCGCATTTCACCACCATTTCCTAATAGCACATGTAATGATTTAGGTTTACTAGATAGCTTTATGGGTGTTAGCCTTTTTACTTCATCCTTCAAGGTAAGTTCTAAATTTTGTAGTACTTCATTATTAATTTCTACTGCTCCTCTTGCTGTTTCCTAGAAACTAACCAGTATATATTTCATCTGCCAATTATTTGAAAATTAAACCTACTTCTTTCTAGCTTTTTTAATCTATTTTTGTATCTGACTTCGGCTTCGCTGTCAGAACAAAAGTAGAATAGTTCGATTAGCATATCTGTACCATGACAGGCCAAAATTTGTCCTGATTCATCACTTTGCATTGACACAAGCCTTCCTTTACTCTGCCTTAATAATGAACCTGCCTTGTGCATTGTAACAAATACTGAAATTTAAATCTTTACACTTGTCGTCTATGATAAAAATAACTTACATTGCTATCATCGTTCCTTCAAAACTTGTTATTTCTAATTTCAGTGCTAATTGATCTATTTTATTTTCATTGTTCAGAATCTTTTTGCGATAATTTCAAATTTCTCACTTCCCATCACTGCATCCGCTGACCAAGTACCGATCGTCTTTAACTAGAGTTAAACCCCATATCTGAAATTAAATGTTCAATGATATTATTAAATAGCATGTGTTACACAGTAATAAAAATAGATATTGCAAATTAGGAGACAGTATAGACAGTTTATAGTAATTAATTCACATGATAAAAATATTAACCTCGGTTTTTATGGCTCACTAGTGTTTGAAACAGTGGTGCGTGTCAAGATCCCAAAATTTTATAAGTGTGTCTTTTGACCCAGTTATTAAAACAGGTTCTTCTGTCATAAATGCAATCTGTGTGATAGGACCCCTATGACCACTCAATCGGCATAATCCCACTTCAGCAATGGTGTCCCATACAATTATGTCTGTGTCCTAAAACAAATTCATTCAATATTTCTATAGAGAGCAACTCTATCCCAAAGATAATTTGAAATTGATGATCTGAAACTTATATGTGGTATTTCTAGCCATCACAGTAATTTACTATTAAGGTCAAAAATGAGTTTAACCTTCCATCAGGTGCAACCGATCTATCAGACACAGCTCACATGTTTTGTTTATGTGACTCCAGATATTGCGCTCGACCGAAGATTAAATCACACTTAACAAATATTTTTTCACTTTACTTGTGCTAAAAATAATATTCAGCATTAGACTAAAGGTGTTATACTAAATGTGTGTACTTTGACCACAATGGTAAAAAAATGAAGACTATAAAACAGTAATAAAGTTGACCTCACTAAAACATAACTGAAAAAAACTGTTGTTATAGTACTCAAAACAAATTATAAAAATAATCTTAATTGGTTCCTGCATTGCCCAAATGTCCTAAGGGGTTTCGACTAGTGCAAGGGGGAGTGAGTTCAAATCTCGCTCTGGTCATTTACAGCAACTGGTTTTTTCCAGGGGCATAATGATAATTAGGAAGGAGATTTGGCTCTACAGGGATGCCTGACAATTAATAAACTAAAAGTGTATATAAAGTAAAACATCCTAACATTTATAAATGGTGTTTATATAATAAAATATATTATTTTAAGACAACATGTTTTGGCTACGACACGTCATTCTCTGGTCTCAAAAACGTCAAAATCGAAATTTAAAAATTACAAAGTCAAGTACACACATTCAAGAGTAAAACATAATAAATAAAATATGACTAACAAAAGAAAACAATGAATTAAAATTATGAGGCATGTTGCCAACAGAACCAAGACTTGTCTTGGTTCTATATCTGCCACATTCTTGAATGATTGCCTTCAATTCTCAGAGGGAAGCTGGGAAATAACTAAAGTCGCTCCATGGCTGCGAACATAATAACAGCTGATAGCTAATGGATTTATTATATTTATATTAATATTAAATTACTTAAAATAGGTAACCTGGTGTAGTACCTTTAGGTGGAGCATGGAGTTTAGGATAAATTGTAATTATTTGACTTCTCACAAATAAAGTGTATCAGCACCCATAGTGATTAATATTCTGTCAGGTTTAAGTAGAGAACACATGTATGATTGGCATAACATTATAGTTGCCAAAAATAAAAATTCTAAAGTTTCAGATTTTCAACCTAGCTTCAACTATAGCAAACATAACTAACCTTTGAACCAGAGGCTAATTTATGTCCAAAGTTATCATAACACAATGCTGTAATTTCAGAGCGATGGCCAGAAAAAATACTAACAACATCACTTGATTTTAAATCAAATATGTTTATATTTCCATCAGCATAACCAACAGCTAAATTTCTCCTATTCATACTAGGTGCAAGACATGTTGCAACAGACTTCTCTCCTAACAGAACCTGTGCCTAAAAACGCATAATAAATCAAAAATAAATAAACTATTGGGACAATAGGTTTGTTCGTTGGGGTTACACAAATTACACCCGTGTTTTATCTTTCTCAATATGCGAAGAGGGAATCTTTTGTATTATCATACTTACTAGCTAATATAGAAAGTGAAGCCCCAACAAACAAACCTTAATGTCTGCAACAAACCTTTTCGCCTATTCTTAAATCCCATATTATTACATGTTCACATGCTCCAACAGCTACAAATCTTCCAACTTGTCCTTCTAACGTAATAAAAGCATGATTGCAATTAGGATTTGCAATTATATTAAAATTTCCAGCGGGTACGTAACGAAGATATTGTTTTGTTAAACCCATACTTAAAATAAAATTATAAAAACGTTTTTCTTTACATAACCTCAAACAATAACGTTATCATCAACACTAACACGTGCAATTACAATTTTGCTCGGCAATATCCGCTCGCAGTAAACATGTAGAAAATAGCCGAACGACGAACACGAGGTGACGGGACGAATTTTATTGCGTTTACTTGCAACTTGCAAATTCCAACCGATAGGAAATATAGGGATGTTTTCAGTAGTGTTGCCAACACATGGCCATGGCCAACACCGAGACAGAACTCACACAACCATGTTGGGTCACCTGGTTCGCAGGATGCCCATCAAAATGACAGTGCCTATGTTTGATCACCGGTTACTTAAATCACCTATTACTAGAACGCGTTATGTATTACCAATACTAATCAAGCATTATCCAATAACCTGTTATCAAGATTTCACTGTTTAACAGTTTTAGCACACCATACTTGTGTGTTCCGAAATCTGCTGAAACAGCTATTACTATTACCTATTACTACTTTACTGTTAGCAACGACAAGTGTTTGTTCCGTAATTATTCTGTAAAGTAATCTGTGGTTAGGGCATGACATCAAACAATTTCGCAACAATTGTTTGAGTTCATTGAATTTGATGGGTAAGTGTTATAGTCTGACAAAAAGAATCAAAATAAAATATCAACCATAAAAAGGAATAGAAACTATAGCCTGTAGCAGCAGGTGATACGAGACTATCAGTAACTGCTTTTATAACAAAATAATTTCTCCTGTGACAGATTTCTATAAACGATACACTCGACGCAGTAAATAGATGGCGCTGTATGCATTTATTATTCCCATTATTCACGTTGTGGATCACAACGAAAGAATAAAGGTATTTACACAGTTGACACAAAACTAGATATGACATATATTCTATTTCAGATGGATTAATAGTCAGGTGATCCGAGAGATTAAGAATATCTACTGGTAATTTCAGCATATCGCAGACAGTTCCTTATTGAAGAACATCAGATCTTATTAATAAAAGTGGTCATCGAATGTTATTGCAAAATACGACTTCATAAGTTAATGAAATTAACGCAAAAACTGCAAATCGAATTATTAAGAAAAAAATGAAACAAACTTATATTGTTTAGCCATCAATAAAGAAAAATCATATGACATAATGCGTGTTTACTACACCCCAAAAATATTAAATAAGCTAAAAACATCAAATTTCAAGTATTTTATATTAAATATTGATGTAAGGCCTTTCCAGCAGTAAAAAATACAATTTCCTGTATGTATACAGAGTGTATCAGATATAGAGGTAGATATAATAATATGTAGCAGCTGTAATCATATACGATCAAAAAGTCTTAATGCACAGGGGATCTATCTGTAAGCATTAACGAGAAAAAAATATTTTGTAAATGCCGTGGGCCAGAGCCGCACCTGTGCCCAACCTAAATGCTGTCCCAAGTGTATACTATATGTGGGGGTATCCCATGGGTATGAAAAGGTAATACGCGTTATTGGAAACAAACGAACATAGCTACGAGGCGGCGCCCACTTCTGTCACAAAGAATTCAATTCAGATCGTTAAATGAATGTTGGCAATTATCGCTTCATAAACCTAGTATCCCTAGTATAAGTACAATACAATAAGTCTGTTCGCGTCGCATGAACTATTTGCACCTTTATGCACTTTTGCATACAAAAGTTCTAAAAAGTGCATAAAGGTGCAAATAGTTCATGCGACGCGAACAAACTAAATATCTAAATAACCTTAAACACTTGGTAATTGTAATTTGTAAATATGATGCAGGTAGGAATTTTAGGAAAATTTTCGATTGTTTTTAATAGATTTATTATAATTTCCCACGTTTGCCCCATTATGATGACGATTTCGCCACTTTGCCCGCTAATATTCCACAGTTGTAATTACCCACCAATAGTGTTAAAACGTCGTCCTCTGTGCTATTCAAAACGTAAGTAATAAATTAATTTACTAGATTTAATGCAAAATTTTCGTTGTGTAATTTGGCATATCTATAGCCTAATATTCACAGAAATTGTAAATTCCTGGGTATCAAAGTATTGATGGAGTTAAAGAATGAATTCGTTGTGGTAGGTTCCTAATATATAAACCAACGCTGAAAACTTGGAAGGATGTTATATGATACCGCAGAGGTAGAAAACTTTCGAATATGCTCAAGGCATTTTGATAGTTCAGGTTACAATAATCAGTACTTAAGAATGTATTTTAAGTACGATGCTATTTTCCTGACAACCCCTTTAATATTTTTAATAATGAGTTGTCTCCATTATCACCTACTTTTGGAAACTAATCAGGTAATTTGGTTCTTTTAAAACAAGATAGTAACAATTTAATTTCAAATTCATGTCATTTACTAATTTATCACGATCGGGTACAGTTTTATCTCTAAACAATGACTTCCCCATCCGTTTCCTGTCACTCGCACAAAGTAAAGAGGTGTTCGTTAATCTGTTCCAAGTTTGCACGAACATTCTTCTTAACATTAGTTTTATTAAGAAATGTCTTCGCTATGTAATCTATAAATAACATACAACAAAGGCTGTTTCTTAAACAAATTGCAATCCAAGGGTTATTTCAACAAAATTTACCTTTTTTTCTAAATGTTTAATTAAAGTCTGCTTATAAATAGTATTCAAAATTAAATAAACCAAATTTAATATGGGCACAGAGAACATTCCTTTGAGATTTTATTGATTACGTGTTATTAGAGTTTATTTTTGTTTTAGAATTTTCAGAGTTTAAGTTTCCCTACTTTCAGAGAGATCTTCATTTGTTATCTAAATTTTCATTATGTTTTTATAACAGAAGCAACATGTTTAAAAGAGAATTTAAATGTTTATTAGTGATTGTGTTTCTAACCTAACTTCTATTATTTGTTTAAATTAGATGTGTCTGTGATTTCTGCAAGCATATTGGTTCATTCACGCCTAATATTTAATTTAACAATGTTGTAACTAAGTTTCTTAAGTTCTAAGTTCTTAAAATGTGATTGTTTATATTATATCAGATGAATGATAAGAAACACGTTACGATTATTAACGAAAAAATTACAATCTCAAAAATTGTTAAAAAATAAATTAAAACTATAATCACGACATTGTTAAATTAAATGTAAGCTGTAAATACGAACCATTATTAGCAGACGTATCACACTGATGAGATTAAGGAAATTCGAAACATATCTAATTTTTAAAATCTGGCGCCATATGCGTAAGCATGGCTGGCTCGTGACGTCATGGCCGCCCCGCCATGACGTCACGTGTTTCCAACGAATTGTACAGGACTTGCGTTTCTCTTTATTGCTGTTCTGTGGGGTATCCCCACATACCACTATCATTCAGCCATTACCGCTGTTAGTTTTGTGTGGATCGCCGCTTAGAGTGCAAGCCACTTCGAACATTTTATTTAAATTCTGCCGTCTCGAAAAACGACCCTTTTCCAGACCATCATGATTTCATATAAAGAAATTCGAAGCTTGATGCATCGGCAAAAGCGCGGAAATGTATAGATTCATTTCCGCGCGACATCATAGTAAAAAAGGCGTGTTTGCAAATTTTCTGTATCTATATTTATTTCTGTGTAATTCGATTCAATTCATTTTGCGTTAATTATTAAACAAATCCAAAAGAAATAACTCAGATTCATGTGGTGCCGTTTATTAACAACTAACTCTCGATTCGACAAAGCAAAAGAAAAATATTTACATTTTTTGTAACTGTTGAAGTCGCATATCCGGTGAAACTCGAACGTCTTATCAGGATATTAAAAATAATACTTTGTAGACTTACGTAGAATGCTCTTAAAAAAAGGAATGTTTATTTTATAAAAGAAGAAATTTGAAATGCCTCAGGTTTGCTATTTTTTACAAGGGCACACTGGCCGATTGGCCTTTATTTATTCAGAATGACGTTAAATGAACTTACAGCATACCATTAAGAATAATACTAAATGAGTGCAATATATTATAACATAATACCATGTTTAGCGGGTGCTTAACATGACGTTTCCTTGCATCAGGCCCGGACTAGAATTTTTGGGTTGAAACTAGCAAAACAAAATACTCGAGAAGAAAAGCAGCGTAAAGATTGATGAAAAGAGGCGTAAAAAATATGTCCACACATTTTGTACTACATTCGTTTATTTATTCACGTTATAACATTTTCTTAATCGAAGTAATAAAAATAATCACTTTCATCTTAATTTAATTTCAATTTAATTTCTGCTATCTTCATAATTTTTAATATTTTTTTATCATATTTTCAGGTTTAATGTGTGGTAAAATAAGTGCATAAATACTTTAGTGCTGTGCAGACCGACAGATTTCATAACTGGTAACCGTAGGTACATAAACGGATAACCGTATACGGTTAAACCGGCGTGACCTGGTTAACCATCGCGTCCAGTTAATCGGCTGACTAGTGATTAAATTTACGGATTTTCTTTATACACGGTAATTCGGTAAATAAAATAAAATTACCGGTTTTTTTTGCCATGTGTGGCATTATGCGGGATTGCCCAAGAAACACGGTTAGAAGTTAAGCTAAAAATAATACATATTTTGCGCAATCTTAAGGCATAATATTAGAATTTTGTAATAAATATTTGTATTTAATTACTTCAAACAGTTGTTAGAAGTAAAAAAAAAATATTTAGGGTTCAAATTTTAATGTTATTTTACAATAATGTTGCATTAATGTCCTCTCATAATGTGGTGTATTCAAAATTGCTATTAATTAAATAACTAATTAGAAAAACGATTTAAATTAAAAATTTAAAAAACTGCAAGCACAAATCACATATGCCTACTCAACTTTTTTTGAGAGATAAATAAAATCCACACAAAAAATCATAAAATGAGAGAATTGAAATTGCACTTTTTGACAAAAGCAGGTAGGAAAACGGGTATTTTGCTTCTTACCGTCCTAGCAACAAATGAACATTAATCTCGCTTTTCTTTGCGTTGCTTTTCGTTGTCCATCTCGTTTGAGATTTATTTTCTTTTCATTTCTACATGACTTTTTTAATTTTTTTGCTTTTTTTTGTTAAGAATTTTTTTGATTTCTTCTCTTTCTGACTAACTCCGTGGAATGGAGGTATAGTAATACGTTTCTAATCAAAAAATTCAGTCAGTTTCTTTTCTGTATTCTCTATTCCAGGGCATTACAGCAGCTCTCAATCTCAAGAAGGTTTAAATTAAAATTAAAAAAAAAACATTTCCCATAAAATTAATAATTGGGTATATTGTTACTTACACTTATCTGCTTTTTTTATTTTCAGTGTCCCTTTAGACCTTTTTAAATATCTATAAAGACAATATTTCATACATACAAATTTCTGGTATGGGTTTTTCATTTACCGGTAACTCGGTAGTAAATTACAAAAATTTACCGGTAAGTTTATCAAACGTTTTTTGGTCAATTTACCGGTTAACCGATAAACCGGCACACAATCCTTAGTCGTGACCGATCAACTGCTGTGACCGATTATGACAATACCGGTTAACAGGTTATAATGCTCAGCACTAATAAATACCTTCACCCCGTAAAAAGAGAAAACCAAATAAATGAGGGAAGTGAGCCATCATGGAAACTGTTTTACGTCACGCTTTTAGGTAAAGATTACTTGATTTTTGCGACTTTTCTCACTAAATCACTACTAATTTGTAAATATACATGATAGTTACACATAAAATAGAACGTAGAACACTTTTAAATTTGATTCATTATATCATGTGAACTTATACTTCAGCCTTCTATGTTCATAAAATGAGTAACATACAACTTTATTTCCCTTTTGAATGATTTGAGTAGAGAGTTTCAATCTCATATACAATTTATACATGGTCTTCATGGTACCAACGATTTAAATTGAGGGTGTATTTTAAGTGGAATGAATTTTTATCTATTTATTCAATTTCACGTATCATTTGTAAGCAGTGTGAGGCGCAGCGCTCGCACAGGGTTAAGAACTTGTGTCACCACGCCCTTTGTGTATTTTTGTGCAGGTACTTTGAGACAGGGGCATTCCAAATTACAAATTAATTATTAAAAAGTTTTTATTTTCTCTAAAAATACCGATAAATACACCTACAGACAAACACACATTTAAGTACAGAATGAACGTTGCGATTCCTTTGATTTAATGCGACGAAACGCGCTTTGTAGTTATTTATTCGGACAAGCGACGAATTGGAGCCACGTCTAGATGGCACCGATTTAAGACATTTGTAGGTCTCCGTGCGGTGCTAGCAGAAGAGGCGTTGGTTGCAGTATACGCAAAAATTACATTGAAGTGGGGCCAGCCGTGACGCGTCATCAGTATACGCCAGTGCTCGGCACTGTGAGAGAAGAGTCCCCACTATCACGGTAGGTAAGCGTATGAGTCAGACGACCGTCGAAGATCGATTATTGAAAGTGGAAATATAAATAAAGAGACCTCGCATATGGACTTCGGTTTAGACACGTATAGTATGTACCGTGAATCGAACCGCAGCAACCGTGGTTGCGGTGACCTTCGTTTTTGCGTACCGTAAATCACCTGTTCCTGAAAATTTGTAATTCACGGAACTCGGTTACTGAAAATGGTGAGTTATGGTTGCAACCGCAGTTACCAGAATTAGAAGTTGGTTTGTTGTGGTAAGTATCGTTATTGACAGGTTCTACATGTACTAATCTGTTATGGTTATGTTGTGTTGTCTTATTCTGTTCCGTGAATAACCGTATTTTCAGGGAACCTCTAACTACCAGATATTAACCGAAACCACGGTAGCGGTTACTTCAAATCATTCGCGGTACATAGCCTTAATACACACAATAAAAATGGTGTTCAAGAATATTTAATATTTATTAATTATAATAATAAAGTGCAGTATTATTTCTAGGATAGTATCGCTAATTAGTAACTATAGTATTTCAAATCAAAATGAACTACCATTCATATCTTTTTTAGGGTAAAAATTTTGAAAATGAAATATATATATATAACAGCGCTAACAGCCATGCAGGCCCTTGGCTTCCATACTCTTCACTACCTCTCTCCATCTCTTCCGGTCCATCGCTCGCCTGCCGCCAGTCCCGACTCCAATCTTCTCCACATCTTCCTTCACTTGTTGTACGCATCCTTCCTTTGGCGTCCTATTCTCCTCCTACCGCCTTCTCCCCATATAGGGCTTTTTTGCACTGGCTCTAGACTTCGGGCATTCTTATGTAGATGTCTGGCCTCACCTTCTCTGCGGCTTGATTTTAAAAAAACAATTGGTCGGGTTTGAGTACATAGCCCATACTTCGCTGTTTGTTCGTCTTCTCCACTGTCCTTCTCCATCTCTGCTCCCTCCAGGTTTCGCAGGCGTATAAAACCGCTGGGCGAATAACTGTGTTATACAAACGTATTTTAGCTGCTCTAGATATGTTTTTCGCTTTTAACATTTTTGACAGTGACCACACTGCTCTATTTCCTTTTAATATCCTTTGATCTATTTCCTTGTCATCCTGGACTTTGTTCGTGACAATCGTCCCCAAATATTCGAACTGCTGTACTCTTTCGATGTTATAGTCCATTCCTCCTGCCTTAAAAATTGAGTAGTTGTTATTCTCTGCTATATCCCCTCTCATTGCCATATACTTTGTTTTCTTTTCATTTATTCGTAATCCATATAAGTTTGCTCGTTCCGTCAACCTTTGAAAAGCCTTTTGTAGTTCTTTCTTTGATCTTGTAAGTAATACTATATCGTCAGCGTACGCAATACATTGTTCCTTGTGGTGGTAAACTAGTCCTGATGTTTGTATCTTACTTTCTCTTATAATTGCTTCCAAAACTAAATTAAATAAATTCGTTGAGAGCGGGTCACCTTGTCTTAGTCCTTTGCTTACTTTAAAATGTTTTGAAAAACTTCCTTCTATTAAGACTTTGTTGTTTGTTTGTGTTAGAGTCATTTCTACTAGTCTTATCAATTTCCTTGGTATACCCAGTTTTCAAGGGCCTTAATCATACTGTTCTCGAGATCGTATCGTACGCTTGTTTAAATCTATAAATAACATGTGCAAATCTAGGTTCCGTTCGTAGCTATTATGCAGTATTGTTTCAGCATGAATATTTGGTCCACTGTCGATCTTCCCTCCCTAAAACTCCTTGATATCCCCTACTATCTTATTTCATATTTTTTTAGTCTTCTACGTAAGAGTATTGCTACTATCTTGTATACGACATCTAATAATGCTATTCCTCTGTAGTTCTCAACACCGAGTTAAATCGCCTTTCTTAGGAATCAGACATAATAACGGCATTTCTCCATTGCTGCCGGCATTACCTCTTCTTTCCATACTCTTCTTATCAAATTGTATACTTTTTCTTCTAACTCCTCGCCTCCTTGTTTAATAATTTCAGCTGGGATTCCATTTGCTCCGGCGCTTTTATTGGTTTTTTAATTCTTTTATTATTTCTCTATTTCTTCTCTTCTAGGTTTCCTCCATTTCTTCCTCTTCAATTCTATCTATGTCTCGGCTACCTGCGTTCGTATTTCCGCCTCCTCGTTCCTTCATTTAGCAACTCTTCCAAGTACTGCGCCAACTACTTAGTTTTTGTTTCGTTTCCCCAAAAGTAGGCCTCTTCATTTCTACAATACACTCCTTTTTGTTTTCTCCCCTCTCTTACTTTCTTAGTCTCCTGATAAAAGTTTCGGATTTCTTTATTTTTATAGGATTCCTCTACTGTTCTTAACTGATTATCTAGTTGTTTTCTTTTTTTATTTCTACAAATTCGTTTTGCTATTTTCTTTTTTCTTCATAGATTTAATGTTATTTGTGTTCTATTTTTATCCAATCCATCTTCGCTTTATTCCTATCCATTAGGGCCTGTTTGCACTCCGTATCAACCACTCTTCTTTCTCTCTCGCTCTTTTACTCCAAGGAACTGTTCTGCCACCTTCACCATTGCTGCCTGTATTACTTTCCATTCTTCGTCAATTGTCTGACCCGTTTCCGTAGTCTCTCCAATTTATTTTCATTTCTTCCTAACTTTATTTACTATCTCCTCCTCTTGTAACTTTCTGACATCATATTTCCGCCTGTCATTTCTAATTATCTCCCGTGGAGGCATTTTTTGTTTAAGACTACCTATAACTAGTGCATGATCGCTATCTGCATCTGCCCCTCTATAAGCTCTGCAATCTGTAATTTCATTAGCATGTTTTTTCTCTATCAAGAAATGATCTATTTGATTTCTGGTCAGTCCATTGGGGAAATCCATGTTATTTTGTAATATTCTTATGGTAAAGTTCGTGCTCATTATTTTCATTCGTGTTTCCGTAGCAAATTCTATCAACATTCTTCCATTTTCATTGCTTTCTTGATGCAGACTCTTCCCCCTGTGATATGTTTATACAGTTCTTCTCTTCCCACTTTCGCATTGAAATCCCAATTATTATTTTTTATCATATCTTGGTATAGTGTCTATTATTGCATTTAACTTCTCATAAAATTCGTTTTTTATCTCTAAATCTTTGTCCTCTGTTGGAGCGTGACCATTAATAATGCTTATTTTCCTATATTCACCGCGCAGTCGTAAATAACATATCCTTTCTGATATTGGCTTATAATCCACTACTAATCTCTTAACTTCTTCACTCACCAAAATCCTACTCAAAATGTCTATTTCTCCCTCCACTCTTGTAAAGCATATTTTTCCCTACTTCCATTATTTCAGAGCCTAATTGTTTTGTTTCTTGTAGTGCTAGTACATCCAATCCGTATTTCCCATTATTTCCACTAGATTTTTAGAGCTCCTGCTTCGTATGTACCGCGCAATTCCAGGTACCTATCTTTACTCTGCCTGTTTTTGTTTTTTCTTCTTCTCCCTTGGTTGTTTTCCCTTCTTTTTACTACTACCTTCGCTTACTTCGTCGAAACCTTGCATCGTATCCCTTTTGTTTGTTCAATTTCTATATCCAAGTTCATAGCTATAGTCGTTCCAGTTTTATCCTTGTCATATTGCATTTCTAGTTTTTTGATTCTTTTGGTGATCTTGCACTTTCTATATTGTTTGCAGACGCATCCCACTTATGCTTAATTCCGTTTATTACAATAAAATTATATCCCATTTTGATTTCGTTACCCTTTTCTTTTTCTGTGATTGCAATTTCTCTTAGCTTTCTTTGCATATTCTGTTCCTTTAATGTCAGATCACATTCTATATACACTTGGTGCTCCGTTTCTTTCTTTAGTTTCGTCTTGGCCTTAAGTATTTTCAGTTTATCTTCAAAATTCTGTAACTCTATAAGAGTTGTTTTGTCATTTATTTTACTTGCTTTGCATATTTTTGCTACGACTCCTAGCTTTTCTGAAATAAAATTGTTCATCTCTTCTCTAATTAATTCACTATTACTCGTTTCAATTTTTATTCCTTTAATAATTAAGTTGTTTTTCTTGGACACCTTTAAACTTTGTTCCACGCTTGTTTCCGTTTTTTCCAATCTGCACTTTAGTATTTCTACCTCCTTCTTTAAGTTCTTGTTTTCTTCCTCCATTTTAATCATTTGGTTTTTTTATTTCTGAATTTTCCCGTCTAATACTCTTTAATTCATGCACCATTTCTGACATTATACTTTTTATATCTTCCATTTCACTAGATTTCTGCTTATTATCTCGCAATATTTCTTTTAGCATCTCCTTAATTTCGTCCTTGCTCTCTTCCTTCCCTTTAAATATTTTTGTCTTATCTGGTGTTCTCATCGTTCTTTTACTTCGATTAAAAATATCTGCATATTTATCATCTGTATATTTACGTTTACCGTCCTCCGACATATTATTTTCGCTATCAGACATTATACGATGTAGGTTTTTCTCTTCTACCTTTTTCTTTAGTTTTTATCTGTTAGTAAATTCCGCCTACAAAAGTGTTCCGTACTTAGACAAAATTACTTCAACACAGCTTACACTAAATAAAACACAATTTATATTGTCAATTTAAACTATTTAGACTTAGTAATAGATTCACTCTTGTTTAAAGAAAATAACGATTATATATACCGGCGTTACACGTGTGATAAGGTTCGTTTGAACGGAGTACTTATCGCCACAAACCGTCCGGCACGCAGTCCCGTAAAATACTCTGAAAATGAAATAATAAATATAATAACGGATATTCCTGAAAATACATCATAATAGTGTTTTAAGTAAAAAAACATTCCATTTGCTTATGTAAACAAACAAGGAAAATAAAAATTGTGTTTCCCATTCTTTGTACGATATACGTTCGCTTATGTTTAGAATATCCATTATATTTTCCTTCGCTTAAATAACTGATGTTATGTGTTGTGTTATGTTTTCGTCGATATAAAATCACAAAAACACCTGAATAATTCATTTAGGTGGGGGAATGTAAACAAGTGACCCATGTTGTACGTGCAATTTAAAAACTTAATATACGCAATTCTGAAGGAAATACGTTAGTATTTATATTTAGGTAGATAAGTATTCCTGATAAGAAACTTAATGTATTTTTCATTTTAAAATGGCTTCTAAACTTGTCTATATTAAATTTTGGTGTCAGTATTATTATAGTTAGCAATAAAATAGGTAATAAATTACTGCAAGCTGAGCTAAACTAATTCAAAACTTTGTAAAATTAATAAAATGGGGGAGAGGGGTAGTTTGTCTGAGATTGCCCCCCCCCCCCCCATTCAATATTATCACGAACCGTCACGGCTTTGAGGCACACGTAATGTTGCTTTATCATACTCCCGAGTATTGTAATTATGTAGTGATAATAACTCACTGTAGTGATTCTTTCCAAAGCACGCACATTCATAAATATAAATCCCGGTAAGATAAGTATATTATTCATTTTGAATATTTCTTTACAGGTCTCTCTCTTTTTCATCCTAAAAATACTTCGTATACATAATTTTTGAAATCTAAATACTCGTTCTACGTTAACCGATTTGCCCCAGAGGATTATGTCGTAGCTTAGCCTGGACGCGGTGGTGAGGGACCAATCATAGTCACGCTATGAACGGACCCAGCAGCAGGCTAAAACTCAGTCCTTTTAGGCATAGCTTCCTTCTGCTGCCGATCGCAGTGCGGAGTATAACTACTCCATCCTACTCGAGGTACCACTGTGAAAACAAAACACTGCGGTCTAGACCAGAACAGGTCGAAAAAAAAATCTCCTGACCAAGCCGTCGTGTCGTGGCTAATGGTTTGCACCAGGAAACTACTGCGCCGGTCGTAGAGTGAAGCTATTTTCACTCGCGGCTATTATACCATCCCTCTGGGGGGCCTAGGGGCTTAACTGCACGGGCCGAGAGGAGACAACCTCAATAAAAAACCTAAATCGTAAAGTGGCGGATTAGGCTGATGGGATGCGTGGCTGGATAGAAGACCAGTCCCAACTAGTCCAACCTTGGGGCACCGGGCGCACCCCATTGTATAAATGCCTTACTACAGTACTGCGGGGCTCTGTTAAAGTGGACCAATCCTTCGCTAGCTATTCGTGAGATCACTTATGGATAACCAGAAAACTTTTAAAAAACCTCTTCCCAAAGTTGTTAAGCAGGGAAAAAATATACGAGGAGATGTACCAAAGGTGGAGACGCCTGGTACATCAGACTTAGCAAAAAAGATCACCTTGAGGGTAGGCTCAGTCGAGGACATTGACTTAATGTCCGACGACGAAATCCGAACAGCAAGACTGTCGAGTATTTCTAGGGCCAAAGTGCAAAAGCTGGTGAAGTAGGATCAAGATTACGTTCAGGCTCAAAGAGCCGTAATCAAAGACAACTTCATCCGGCACGCGCAAATGGCGCCACCAAGGCGCAAGCAAATGCCGAAACGGCAACCAAGTCCAAAGAGACAGGAAAGGTTAAGCGGACGGGTAAAACTATCACGTGGTTCCTCACCCGGTCACATATTTGAGCGGATGTCATTGGAACATTCTGTTCTGCGGGTGGTACATTTGCTGGCATGACTACTTGCGGTAACAACTCACCTCGGCTTCTTAAATAAGTTACGAAACGTCTTCGTAGCTCATCTAGAGTTCCTGTCGTTTCCAGGCCTAAACCTCTCAGAATGGCTTCTAGGTTCGGCTTTGGAAGTCTGTATACCCACGACGTCGTTTGCTGTGCGGTTTCTGGGTGCGGCGTCGCTTCTTCGGTATCGCTCATGTTGTCTGCAAAATTCTCTTACCACAACAATGAAAATTTGATCGGTATTCGTGATAATACAATTTTCAGAGCAAACACGATGTATCTTATGTCCAAAACGGGAAATAAAATTCTTGAATTTCGGAAAAAAAAATGGAAATAAACAGTCCGTGCTCGGGCGCCAATTTATCACGTGGCTTTTAAGCTCTTTGCTAAAGATTTGCTGACGCTACTACCTGTTCGTTAATTAGCTACTCTTACTCTCTCTACTTCAAATCTTCGAACGCGCGCTAAAATGGTTGCCTACACAACAATTGATGACGTTGAGCGGTGAACACCTGAAGTAATAGCGCCGATAGTAGCGGCCTTAAACAGTCCTGCGCGTCGCGCTTTCAATATTCCTCGTTGCGTATATGTTTTGACGTGACAAATAATTATTTAAAATTAACCCTAATGAGGTAGCAACAATGTCGGAGTGAAATCAGGGTTCTTACCTACTTTATACGCAACTTTCGGTGATACAGTGAAATAAGTGCTTTAAATACAAGAATGTTTATTTCGCAAAACAAGTGGTTGGACAAAAAAGAGATACACAGATGTAAACAGGTGAGTTCTATATTTACATATAAATATACAAATAAAACTGTATGTACCCTCGTGTAAATATTAAACTGAACAATAATAATAATGCAAAATACGTGCCATGAAAATAACAATATGAAATTTGCTATTCGTCGCCGATGAATTTAAACGCTCGTGGAATAAACAAATGGCGGTAACCGAACTAGCAAGTTCGCGCTTTCAAAACTAATTAAAACGGTAAGCTCGCGTCTACAACTATCGGGAGAAATATGGTGTGACCGTGTAAATCAGCATAACTTGCGTGATTGTGTAGTGACTTTTAATTCGGAAAAGCGGTAATTAAAAGTGACAATTCGCGTTACAAATTAACATAGGAATTGTGTACACAAGAACGGAAATTACATGAGATCAGCAATTTACCGACACTCCAATGTAACATACGGAAACGGACGAATATTACGTGAGGCACACCCCGAAGAACGGCGCTCGCAACGTAATATGCGGAAACGGACGGTGATTACGTGAGGTACACCCTTTAAGGACGACACTCGCAACGTAATTTACGGAAACGGACGGATATTACGTGAGGCACACTCCAAGAACGGCGCTCGCAACTAATTTTACGGAACGGACGGTGATTACGTGAGGTACACCCTTAAGGACGACACTCGCAACGTAATACCTGGAAACGGATACTATGCGAGATCAGCTTATCAGCCGACACTCAGCTTAGCAGAGAGAGCGGATGTCACTCTCTGCCGAGTGCGTGTTTCGCGGCCGCTTTTATAGCCCTCAGACTATCCCTGCTACGCGGTCCGCGAGTGGGAGTCGGATTCTGCG
Source organism: Protaetia brevitarsis (assembly GCA_004143645.1). Taxonomy (NCBI): domain Eukaryota; kingdom Metazoa; phylum Arthropoda; class Insecta; order Coleoptera; family Scarabaeidae; genus Protaetia; species Protaetia brevitarsis. The sequence goes on along the minus strand of RXPK01003034.1, from coordinate 8,946 downwards.
TAAACAGACCTCGTAACGTTGTGGGAACGATGCTTCGCGGACGGCGCGCGGTGAGGAGGATCTCGAACCTAACCATGTACACAAAACCGAATTAAAATTACACTATGAACAATGTATGAGACAATTAATCAAGCTAAATTATAATTTAATTCATAAATTTAACTTAAAATAACGCAAATTAATTGACTCTGGAAACGGCACGTGACAAAACACGGGTGGTATCCGAAAAACGACCACGGTCGGAAGGTAATACTCCACCCAACGTACCGAAGAGTAAAAAACCCAAAACTGAGGGATTATCCTTCAGAGAGGCAGCCTCTTCGGTGAAAGTGTCGATAGTCAGCGATGGCTACCCAGCTAACCACTTGGAGCCAGACCAGCTTAGAGCAGTCCAGGACTCCTTGTTGGCAGCGTACGACGACATTCTAAAACAAGGACCTCAAGTCCGTTTTGTGAGGTGCACACAAAGACCAGGTCATCTTATCGTGACCTGTGCTGACCAGGACAGCGCGCAGTGGCTCAAGGGAGTAGCTCCTACGCTCAGACCTTGGGAGGGAGCAACCGTCAAGGCTCTGGAAGGCAAGGACGTTCCAAGGCTGTGGATCTGCACGACGTTTGTGCCGTGAAAAGAGCGAAAAAATACTTACCGGCGGAGAAGATCCTAAGCCGTTTAAAGGTAGGAAGTCGACGCCTTAACACAAGCCTTTGGACCGTTTGGAATTTCAACAAAGTAGACAAACGCACACTGTGGACTTTCTCTGCAGATAAAGAGTCAGCAGAGGAATCAAAGAAACTAGAGATCTACAGCCATACTTTGGCCTAGAAAGACTCAAGTTCCGGGTCAAAGAAGGGCAGTCTGCAGTAGAGCAGATAGGTGAGGGAGGCGCCACCTGCTCCAACGTGCCGACGGACCCTCAACGTATTGTGCCCATGGGGATGGAAGCCGCAGTTGACGTTACCCGTCCGGAGAGCCAGTGTCCCGAAAGCGGGATTAGTCCCCTCAGACAGCATCTTGCCCCGAGGGTGGCTGATCCAATGGAGGTAGACAAGGCTGTGGAGGATGTAGCCGACACAGAACCCTCTTCCTAGGGAAGAGGGAGATACAGGTCCTGCAGGCGAACCTCCAGCATGTAAAAGCTGCGTCAGCAATGCTAGTTAGGAGGTTCGACAACGAAAGTCTTGATGTGGCACTACTGCAGGAACCATGGCTAGTGAAAGGAAAAGTTGCAGGTTTAACACCACAACAAGGTGAAGTATTATACAATTTTAGGTCCATAAGGCTAAGAGCATGCATAGTACACAGCACAAGGGTTACATGTACACTAATCCCGGTGCTTTGCACCGACGATGTGATTACAGGAATCCTTACAGCCAAGACGGAGGAAGGAACCAGAAGCTGGATAACCTGCTCGGCCTACTTCTCCGGCGAGGACAAGGAGTGCTCACCTCCCATAATAAGTACTATAGTTGCATATGGAGAGGAAAAGGGCCTGTAGGTAATAATAGAGAGTGACGCAAATGCACACCACACAGCATGGGGGAGCACTAACACCAACACACGAGGTGAGTCACTTATGCAATTTATCTTTTCAACAGGGTTGGAGGTGGCTAATGTAGGCACGGAGCCAACTTTCGTCATAAGATCCAGAGCGGAAGTGCTAGATGTCACGCTATGCTCAGGCAGGATGATTGACGCTATAAAGGGATGGCATGTGTCCCAGGAACCATCGTGTTAGGACCATCGACACATAAGATTTAACCTGAATGTTACTCTCACCGAGGTCAAGTACAGAAATCCAAGGGAGACAAACTGGCAAGGATTTGTAATATCCCTCAGGGAGTCTCTCGAGGGAGGTATGGCACCTGTGGGGGAAATAGAAGAGCTAGAACTAGCGGCAGACCAAGTGCATGACGCCATTATGGCAGCATACACGGAAAACTGCCCAGAAAAAACAAGACGCTATAAAGGCGTCAAAACAGTGTGGTGGAACAAGAACCTGGAAGAATTTGAGAGCCGAGGTTCGTAGGCTGTTCAACAAAGCCAAATCGAACCACAGCTGGGAAACATACAAAAATAAATTGACACAGTACAACAAAGAAATCCGTAAGGCAAAAAGGGACTCATGGAGAAAGTTTTGCGAGGAGCTGAATGAAGCTCCCGCCTGTTCACGAATCCATAAAGTTCTAGCCAAGGATGGTTGCGCTGCGACCGAGGTGGGCTTCATCAAACGAACGAATGGAACACAAGCGCTCACAAAGAGAGCATTGAAGAACTGTTAAAGGTTCATTTTCCGTCCGCGAAAATCCTGACTGGTGCTCGTGGGCCGGCCGTAGCAGATCAAACGCCAGATAGGCGAAAACGAAAAGACTGGAGGCTGGCCGCAGAAATCACGAGACCCAGGAGAGTCAAGTGGGCGCTAAGCAGATTTTGCCTTTTAAATCTGCAGGGCACGGAAGAATATTCCCTGCCCTACTTCAGAAAGGGATAGAGGTATTGATGCCACATCTCGTTAAAATCTTCAGAGCATGTATAGCCTGGGGATATGTCCCAACTGCATGGCAAAATGTAAGGGTAGTATACCTACCTAAGATAGGGGAAGTATCCGATCAAACACCGAAGTCATACAGACCAATAAGCTTATCCTCCTTTCTACTCAAAACCCTTGAAAGGTTGGTGGATAGGCACATAAGAGATACTGCACTGAGAGAACAGCCTCTCAGTGATAGACAATATGCATACCAACCGGGAAAGTCTACAGAGGTCGCTCTAGACGACTTCAACAGGTTAATTACTAAGTCTATAGAAGACAAAGAGATAGCCATGACGACTTTCCTGGACATCGAGGGAGCATTTAATAATGCTACCACTAATTCACTTAACTATCGGAGCTTTACGGAGAAGGGGCGTCGCGCCGAAGCTTCTACAGTGGGTAAGAGCCAGTCTGGAAAGGAGGATAATCACATCCACAATTGGTGAGGCTACCATTGAGGCGGAGGCAGTAGAGGGGTGTCCGCAGGGTGGAGTTCTTTCTCCCTTGCTGTGGGCTACCCTGGTAGATGACCTAATCCGGAAGCTGACCGGAAAGGGATTCCATTGTCTGGGATATACCGACAATACATTTTAACATTTACAATAGTCGTCAGAAGGCGGTTTAAAAAGGTTCGGCTGGAGCGTATGCAAATCGCGCAAAACATGGTTGACAAACGGTGTAAACAAGAGCGACTATCAGTCAATGCTCAAGAAACACAGGCGGTCACATTTACAAGAAAAAGAAAGCTAGAAGGCCTTTAGCCACTAGTGATAGGAGGCGAAAGGATTCCAGATGTCAAAGAGGCGAAATACGTGGGGGTATGGTTTGATCAAAGGCACACATGGAATTCATATATCCAGAAATTGACCAGCAAGACCACCATCGCCCTAGTTAGGTGCAGGAGGCTGTGTGGAAAGAATTGGGGACTTAGCCCCAAGATGACTCTTTGGTTATACACAGAGCGTAATTAGATTCATGATAACATATGGAGCATTAGTACGGTGGCCAAAGGCGCGGCAGATGGGGGCGGCCAAAACGCTGGGTGGCGTGCAGAGGTTGGTGTGCCTGTGCGCCACGTGGGCGATGAGATCGGCCCCTACAGCCGCGATTGAAGGAATTCTGAACTTGCCATCAATACATATTTATATACAAGGATCCGCAAGCTCCACAGCACACAGGCTTTTGCATAGTCAAGTACCGATAAGTAAATCGCATGGCGCTGACTATAAAAAACTGTTAGACGAACTCAAGGAGGCATCCCTTTTAGGAATCCCATGTGATGCCATGGTTCAGAAATTTAACATAGATAGAAAATATCAGGTTATAATGCCAGAAAAGAAAGACTGGGAGACAGGTACTCCGGTGAAAGCGGATTCAAGCTGGTATACTGACGGCTCTAAAACGGACTAAGGCGTTGGAGCGGGAATATACGCTAAGGAGAACCCCACAGCTAGTAGCTACATAAAGAAGCCACTCTCAAGATGAAGGCGCCTTAATTAAAGGACAAAATTAGAGAGCGTCCTCTAGAATAGGGGGTCACAATAGATCTGAAAAGGTCCCGTGAAACAGGTCGATAGGCCACCCCAATCCTAATCTAATCTAATCTAATCTAATCTAATAATCTAGCCTGGACGCTACGTAAGCGTGATATGCTGCTAATGATGCTTCCTTGTGAATTTCAGAAGATATTGTCCGCAGTGCATGAACCATTCCACATATTTTTCTGCGAGAATATTAACATACTCTTTTCAGTTTACGGAGCTGTCTAGATGCACTCCGCAGGATTTAATTGTATTTGTAGATGTTAATTGTTTATTGTTTCGTTATTTCTAGATCAAATTTTATTAAATTTGTTTTTTCCACGTTTAATGATAAATTATGCCTCTGGATCCAAGTATCCATCTTTGTAATAACGCTCACTATTTCATCTTTGAGTTAACTGCTGTTTTGTTCTGAAATAATCATCAATGTGTGCCGATGTATCATCTGCATACATAATTAGAAAATGATTTGTTATGCCAGGTAAGTCATTTGTGTACAATATAAAAAGAAAAGCTACATAGTAATGAAACTCTGTGATACACCTCTATCAGTGTCTAGCCAATTTGATCGAACTACCTCACCCCTTAGGTTTACTTCTACGTATTTTTTACGACCCGTTACTTGCGATCTCAGTAAGCTAAGCACTATTCCTCGGAATCCCATAGGTATCTAGTTTAAGCAGCAAGATGACATGGTCAACACTGTCAAAAGCGTTTGAGAGGTCTAGAAATACCCCCGCTACAGTCTTTTTATCGGAAATTACTTGCATTATTTCGTTGACTAACATATATATCCCTCGTGTGGTTCATCACCCTTTAAGGAATGCATTTTGTATATTAGTTATTAAATTGTATAATTCCGAAAAATGTATTAGTCTCTTTAAAATTTCTTTTTCCATTACTTTTCCTATAATAGAGATTAAAGCAATTGGTCTACAGTTCTCAAATTTGTATTTTTAATTTTTTTTATAAATCGGTTCTATTATGGTTAGTTTCAGATAACTAGGAAAAATGCCAATTCTAAAATAGAGGTTAACCATTTTTGCTAGCGAGATGCACAAAATGTCTGCACAGTTCTTGATTAACTTTGTCGGCAGTGTAAGTCCCAAAGCTGGAGTATCATTTATTTTTCTCGGTATAATCTTAGGTAAGAATGGTTGACTTGACTGACTCCATGTCGAAGGAGTTAAATCGTTCGATATCTGTTTTACTGTTTTGTTGTGATATTCGCAAAGCTTATTGTTGTCTGTTTGTTCTGGTTTAAACACACCAGTAATAAACAAAAACTTGTTTATTACTTTGGTCACCAGGGGCCGGGTTGCTCTAATTTTGCTCTTGGATTGTATAATGTAATTTGTGTTGTAATCCTTTTTTGTTTTTTGTGTAGCGGTATCCAGATACTTGCAGTGATTTTTATAGTAATTTTTGTAGTTTCTTATCAAACATTGCTTCATACAGCTGGCGTTTTATTCGGCATTTGTTCTTTACTTCGTCATTTAACCAAGGTAGGTTAACCTTGTCACGTTGTTTTCTAATTTTTTTTTTTCAGGTCATGTTTTCATAAATTTTTACTATTATACTGGTCAGGGAATAGCAATCTGGAGGATTTTTCCAATTAATTTGGCGTAGTTGTATCCTTATTTCATTTATTTTGTAATTGGATAGGGTTCTTAATTTTATTGTCTCTACCTTTGTTGTTCTGACATATTATTAAAACAAGTTTCCTGTCCGTAGTGATCTGACAGCGATGTTTTGTTTATTTTGCTAGTGAAATTTAAAGAAGTTTAAATGAAAATGTTAGCTATCAGTGTTGCTGTATATATAATGTTATCGTATCAGGCGGTAGAAGTAATAACAGGTCACAGTAATTTTAAATCATATTTATGTAGAATTAGGAGGGTTAATGATTCGCTTTGTGAGTGTGGTGGGGTAGATACGGCGGGACATATCTTATTTGAATCTCCACTCACTGATGAGTGGCGGTCGCGTACGGAGGTTAGGGCATTAGCTAGGGGGCTAAATTGGCCGCGACGCGAAGCAGATATTAGAGATAATGAGTTGATCGAATGGTGGCAATTTTTTAGTAATGTTGCTAAATAACTAGATAGGTTACGGCATGATATTTAGATAGAAATTATCTAGTTGAGTAGAAACATTTCAATTGTTATGGAACCCATATAGTACTTAGAATAGGTGCCTCGTGTAGTACCTTTTTTAGGTTGAGCACGGGGTTAGGATTATTTGTAATAATTTAGTTTTTTAGTTTTCATAAATAGAGTGTATACATAATGACCGGTTTACAGTAGACTCGCGATTATGTGAACCAATCACATTTTACATATTTCTTCATTTCACAAAAGTAGTATTCATATAATCGTGAGGCTACTGTATTATATTTTTGTTATTAAGAATCATAGGGAAATTATCTAGAGTAGGAACATTTCAATTGTTATGGAACCCATATAGTACTTAGAATAGGTAGCCTCGTGTAGTACCTTTTTTAGATGGAGCACGGGGTTGGGATGATTTGTAATAATTTAGTTTCATAAATAAAGATTGTTGCTGTACTTTCACACACTCTGGTTGGTTCTGTTATCGTTTGTTGTATGCCAAAGGATGAGGTCAAATCTATGTTGATGTTCATGAAATTAAGTTTAAAGTCACCACTCATTATTACAGAGTAATTGTTCATGTGTGATTGTAAAGACAACAGCTCTTCCAAAATATTTAAAAATATCGCGAAATCGCGAGATGGTGGTCTATATATGTTTAGTATATAAAATTTTAATTTAGGAAGCATCACAATAGAATACTTTGTACTTTTTTGTTTGTATAGTATATCATGAGCTTTAATATCTTGTTTAGTAAAAATGCAGGCACCCCCGTGGATGGATGAAGATTTCAAGAAAGCTGAATAGTACATGTTGTGTTTTTATAAAATAAGATATAAGAGAGACAAGGTATTATTTAACACTTTAATGAACTTGTAACAGTTCTATACACTGTGTCTATTGTATATGAATTACATATGAGAGTATCTGAAATATGTATGCGCACTGGGTATATTAGAATATTCTTCAGTACACGAATATTTATTATTATGGGGATTACAAAAGCTATTGTAATCTGAACATTTATTCCTACCCAACATTGTTTTATAACGGAAGTGAGGGAAAAACATCTGTTGTAGCCTGCATGGTCAGCCAATTCCAATACTTACTAAAATTGGAGGTTTAGCAATCTTCTACCTTGAAAATAAATATAGGCAAAATAGCTTAGGCGGAAATAGTTAAAGCGACTCATTAATTAAATATATTTTAATAGCAATTACAAAATATATTCTACATCTCTAATATTATGTACAATATCTTATTTTTAATATTTTATTCTAACATTACCTTATATAGACATGGCAGTTGGCGATCCTTAGATCTATAATGAGATCCCGATCTCTTTTTTTATAAATAGACATATAAAACAATATATTTATAAATATTACAATTCACTTAAATATACACAAATCGTTTAAAGCCATCTGCTAACTTAAATATTGCAATCCTTATGTAGTAATATATCTTATTTCTTGATTTTACACATACTTTAAATATCACAATGTACAAAGATGTTTAGATAAAAAATACAATTTTACTTTGTATTACTTACGCCGATAAGAAGTTAAACACTAAATCTATCTATCTATTATATTGAGCAACAATTTACATGAGTGTGATTTGAAGTGTAATTTCAGTCATTTGTCGTAGGGCTATTATTTAAAATGTTTTGAACATATCATTGTATCATTTGTAGATATCGATTTTCTTCTAACAAAGAATTTAATGAAGACGTCATATCGTTCACAACCATATTTGAGTTTGTGGTTTCCTTGCATTTCGCTAACGGATGAGTGCTACTGCTTACCGTGTCAGTATTGCTTACCCAGGATTGACAATTTTGAACGTATTCTAATGTTCTTTGATAAGCATCTTGCCTCATGCCGAATGGTTGAATCGAATTCGCTGTTTGAGCACTACTAGGATTACCAATGCTAGGAGACATTTGTGACTGACTGATATCTTGACATTGTATTTCGTGACTTGTGCAATTATGGTAACATTTTCGATTTTGAGGATACACTTTCTGACAATTGCAATTCGTACATTGTTGCTGGTTAGTATTACCAGTACATTGGTTACTGTATCTGTAGCAATTTTGCTCGTAATGGATACATGGTCTGGTCATTTGCGCTTGTTGTGGCTGTGTTACCATATCATTAGGCGCTGGTGTGGCCATTGCTGGAGAAGCTAAAGGTTCATTCATATTCGGACCACAAACGTAACCGGAATTTTGCACAGAGGTGTAATTGTTACTGCAGTTATAATTTGTTTGTTTGGAGTGACAATTATTTACATAATTTCGGTTACATGTTTGGAAATTATGATTTGCACATTGACTTCCAGAATTACTTGGCATAGGTGCACCTACGTAGCTATTTGTGTTCATTTGCTGGTTGTTGTAATCTGTACATATGCCGTGATTTTGCGCTTGCGTTTGATTACTCGACTGACACATTCGATCTTGATTAGGGTTCATTTCCCAGTTGTTACCGTGTTGCACATAGCACGTATTTGCTGTTCTATTATAACATCCAACCGCACCATTGACATTTTGAATCATATTTTGTTGCATGTTTAATTGATTACTAGGCATTGCCACATTGCAGTGTTGTGAGTTTTGTAACACGTGCGGGTTAGGACTTTGCATCGGCGCAGCAGAAGGTTGTATCATATGATGTCCTCTGTTTATATTAGATACTCCAGGAGATGCCATCTGAGGGTGACAGTGCATTGGCATGACTGATTGTACCATTAAACATG
>RXPK01003033.1:0-35466 GCA_004143645.1 Protaetia brevitarsis | reverse complement strand
GTGTCTAAGAGAGATGTCAAGAGATGTCATATAAAGAATTTTGAATAAAACATTGATTATCCGGGCAAAGATTTGTATAATTGGAGCGTAATATAACATTATAAAGCATAAGAACCGCAATCGAATTACCTCCTCGATCTGCCAATTTGACACCTTTAACCTTTTTTAACTTTATGAACAAACTCAACCGACGCCAAAAATATTTTATCGTTACACTTACATAAAATACTTGCCTGCCTCGAAAATAATTTTTATCTTAAAACATGAAATTTCGAATATTTTTTTATTTGATTCAAAGGATTTTTAATTAAGGCAAATCCGTCATAACTTAAAGCAAACAACACTTAGGGCCGGTTTCATAATAAACGTCACTTTAACACTTTAATAAAAGTCTGTGTATTATTTATGGGAACTTTAATTTAAAGTAATTTTAAAGCTTTAAAGTGACATTATGAAACTCACCCTTAATGTCGGAATAAAGATTCAATTTGCTTGAATTTTTGTTTTTTGGTTCAAACAACTATTTTAGGTAGCAATAAGTTTAAAACATATATTTGTTGGCTTAAGGTTTTTTTATTGTTTGAACAACAACATTCAAACGCATTGAACGAAAGAACGTAATTGTTTGCGCGACTAATTCATCGAAGTAAAATATGTTTGTTAGAAAGAACCGATTTGTTTTTGTTCTGGGTTTTAGATGTAATAGCAAATATTTTTGTAAATATAGGCGTGGACATTATGTCGTACGTGTATACTTTACGTGTGTGTCGTGTCGTAGTTATACCTGCCGAAAACCTTCTAGGTATACATACATCATGTTTGTAGTTTGCACCATGCAATAACAGTGCCATACAGCACACTGAAAGTCCAATTGGGTTGACTCAACCAAATTTTAGTTGTATTGACTAAAATCTTTGTTTAAATAAGGGCAAACAAATATGTCGTTGGGCGAAACAAATAATTTTTGTTTGTTTTAACAATAATTATAATAGAATTAAACAAATAAAATATTTAGATCTCGCTTTTATCGTAAATGCCCGGAGATATCGTGGCCGGAAGGTAATGATTATAATGTTGAAGAAAATTTTACTTATTTTTCTAATACAGTCAATAATCTCATTGATGATTTATTTCCCTTTACTAAAATTAAGAAAAAGGCAATCAAAAAGCACTGGTTAGCAAAAGCTATTAAAACATTAATTAAAAATAAAAGAATTTTGGTATATATGAGTAATTTTTTTTGTGGATTTGTGGTTTTGCAATCATTATAAAAAATATATACGTATTTTTAAAGCAGTAATTAGTGATCAAAAACAAAGTTCTACAGGGAACGTTTATATTTATCTAATAATTTAAACTTTGAAAGTGGTACATGAACTGGCGGGTCACGTTAAACAGTCAATGTATATACGAACAGATTCATATTTCGAAAAACTATACAATACTAGAGACTCAAGTGTTGTTATCAATCATCTAAATAAATATAAATTTGACTAATTGTATTACTTTAAATACGATTCCAATGACTTGTTTAGAATTTAATCATGATAAGTCATTTTTCTTTTACCAACAGAAACTCACGAAATCACTTCTATCATATGTAGTATTAAAAATTAAGAATGCAAAGGATATTGGTTACTATATCTCCGCACAAATTTTACTTTTCTTTTCACTTCCGTCCATATATTATAGTAGATTTCATCAACCTTTCATTAAAAAATTCTGTCTCCTTCTTGTTTGAAGCTTGCTAGAACAACTCCTATACATAATGGTGGGAATAATTTTGCGCTATTAAATTACAGACCTATCTCTGTGCTCTCAACATTTTCAAAAGTATTGATGGAGAAAGTTGTCAATTCAATAGTTAGGAAGTTCTTAGAAGCCGAGGGTTCGCTCTCTAGTTGTCAATATGGCTTTAGGCCTAGAGTGTCCACCGCAGATGCTGTTTATGATTTCTTATCATCATCATATATTCGAAAATATTGATAATAAACAAATGACTGCCACCATATTCTCCCACCTCTCTAAAGTTTTGATTGTGTCTCCCACTCTATTATTCTTTGTGAACTTGAAAGGTACGGCTTTAGAGGTGAAGTTAATGAATGGTTTCACTTATACTTATCTGATCGCCCTCAATAGGTGAGGTTGAAAGTACGAAAGTAACGACTTTGTTAATTCAAACGCTGGCAGAGTCGTGTGTGGTATGCCGCAGGGCTCGGTGCTGAGGCCAACGATATTTTTAATATTTGTGTTTTTTTTCTGCCTATATTAATTGAATAGATATGCAGAATGTTACAAATGACTGCAGGCGCAATATCTAATTTATTGAAAATGTATACCCAATTATAAGTTATATCATGTACTGCAATGTATTTGGAAAATTCACACTTTGTAAAACCTGGAATAATATTGTTAATCAGAACAATTGTTGTCGTCATGAATTTTATACCAATTTATAGGAATTTCATTACAGTTGTTGATATTTTTCAAATATTTGTTTTCCGTACACAGCAAATATGAACCGTATACTAAGGAAAAATGTAGAAGAAAAAACTTCTTCGGCGTTTTTCGAAATATGGAAAATAAATATATGTAATTTAGACATGAAAAAGTTTGAATCCAGCCTATAATTTACAAAATATACTTTCAATTAATTAAAATTAGAAAGCGACTAAAAACAAACCACACTGTTATAATAACTAATCACATTCTCACAGCTCAATTACTTATATCTAGATCCTCCTATATTACAGCGTAAAACACTATCACCTACCTCAATCTTATCGTCCTGTTTGAAAAGATCCGAGAGGAAGGAAAACACCAACCATCCCATTAATTATTTAGATTAGAGGGCCATATAAACAACCCTTCAGCATATTAAGTTACCAGGTGTGCCGGCTTCTTGTTTGAATTACCGAACTGCATTTCTCCGAAACCCCGATCCCCACACGAAACCCTGCACAGCAAAGGGGATATTCGTCGTTTCTATTCGTTTGTATTACATTATTTTACCATCATCACCGCTCTTCTTTACTTTCCGACCGAAATCTCGTTAATGCGTTCATAAACGCCCCTATTATACAAAAGCATATGTTCAGCATTCATTGTCATCCGCGCTTAGTGACCCTAACCATATACATGCAATACATGTTTAACAGCAGGCCAATAATAAAGAATTTTGTGTGTTCTTTTTTCTTGTCATCAGCGGAAAAGTTAAAGGTTGTCATTCCTATACATAGTATAAGCAAAATAAAGTTGAAAGGGGCGAATATTTGCGTTTAGAATCTACTCGGCGTTTACTGATGCCATTGTTTTGCTTGTTCTTTACGAAAGGTAATGCGAAAGCGGAAGAGAGACTTTATTTTAACTTTATGAATGCCTTCAGCATGGAAGTTTGGTAGTTTTCGCGTACCTCGCATGTGGCTTTCTTGAAATTTTCTGGCGGCATTGTTTACTCGAAATTTATACATCATCCAGAAGATTCTTTAGCGAAGATACTTGAGAAAAGTTATTATTAGCGTTACATTCTTCAAATATCTTACCTACGTTGGACTTCTGATACACACCACAAATATGAAATCGTAAATCCCAATCAAAGTGACTAATGGTGTGTTACGTATAATAATAAACAACTTTTACAACTAATTACAAACTAACAGTGAAAGTCAATTGAGTGAAAAATATACTTGTGGTCACTATATAATTTTTAAGAACTTTGAATAAATAACAAAATATTTAAATTAGGTTCATTATTATATAAACATTTTTTAATAATGTTAATATTTCTTGTATCAATATATTATTGCTAATATTAAAAGAGATATGTCAAATTTGGACAAAATATGAAAACCGTAAGCGAACTAGTAATATCGATATACACTACCGGTCACTGAAGTTAGGACAACTACATTATTGTAAAAATTTCTACAATAAACTAAGCATAAAGCAAGCCTTATGAGAGAAAAATTAATTTAACCCAATAGCAGATAATAAAACCATTACAGACGATATTTAAAGGAACTCAGACAAGCATGTTTACAATAGAGGGGTGGATTGACAGCGTTGTAAAAGTTCACGTGGGTGTCTCCTAAAGGTCTCCCACTATAGCAGGGAATAAATGGTATCGTATTTGTTGTGAATTATTCTATTAGTAAACAAGTTACGATATGGTTGTTCAATTGTGATGTTTGTGAAAATAATATTAAAAAAATGCCGAAAGGAAAGCCGATAGGTGTGGAAAATAGAACAGCTATTATCACATGTACACACGAGAAAGGACATTCTGTGCGTGTGATAGCAAGAAAATTAGGAGTCACAAAATCTACAGTCCATTACACTATTCGTCGCTACTGAGACACCGGAAAGCCGGGAGCTTTTCAAAAATTGGTGAAGAAAAAACCTTTTAATAAATAATCCCTGAAAAGCTGTTCATACGGTTGCACAAGTTTGCGAAGGCTGGTATTACACTATAAAAAAATTGATAAAAGATCTTTTATAAGAGATTTTATAAAACATTCTTTAATTCAAAAATTGAAAAAGGTTTGAAAACTAGTATTACACTACATAAAGTATTTTATCACAGTTGTCGTGATGAATGAACAACAGCTCATTACGCAAAATTTAAAAAATGAACGATTTAGATTAAACAGCAAAAAGACGTGAATGGATTAAACAATGGGTTTCGAGACGCTGTGGGTATACATCAGAACTTATTGAAAGCACTAAGAGTTGAAGATATGTCATGTTATAAACATTATTTAAGAATAGATGATGCTACATTGAATAAAGTTTATTCAAAAGCCTAATCTGATATTCACATTAAAAAATTATTTGCAGTATATATTCACCTTCGTTTTTGTTTGCTAAATATTGTGGTTTCTTAGCCCATTTATTTTTTTTTTTTTTACATCAGTTTGTGTGCATCTACTGCCGACCACATTGGAAATTCCTTAATACTGCTCTAATCTTTAATTTCTATTTTTGTAATCTTCGTGTTCAACATTATACAAAAATTCATAATTTTCGTATTCACAAATAAAAGTTATAGCAGCATCAAGTGACCACGTGAACTTAGTTGACGCCATTTTTAAAGTGATTGTCAAATCTTTTATCAAATCTGGTCGAATGTAGCTACTTTGATTAAAGATATTTTATAAAAGAAATCTTCTATAAAACCCATTATATTGTAAAATTTCTTTGGCAAAGATATTTTATAAAAGGTCTTTTATCAAATCTTTGATAATGTAATACCAGCCTGAAGGTGTGTATTCATTTGAGCAAATTTGCGTGCACGAACGATTTACGCACAAAAATGCTTAAGTGTATATGCAGCGAAGTAGTGTGTAAGCAGATATTTGCGGGCATAAAGACATGTTAAAAAAGTTTCCCCGAACGAACATATTGCTGTGTACTGATGGTACCAGCATAAATGCAAAATGAAAAATAAAAAAAAAAAATGAAAATTTAAATTTAGTAGCTCAGCGGATAAAAATAAAGGGCGCAAAAGAGGATTTAATCTCAGGTTATTCTCACAATTGAACTAATCATGAAAAATAAAATGTGGGCGTTTGAAAAATTGACTTTCTCTAAAAACTTCAAAAATTGAAAAGGTTGAATCAAAAGTAAAAGAACAGAAATTTAGACTGACGTTAATAATCATTAATTTTATTGTTATAAAAAAAAAGAAAAAAAAAACATTTTTAGTTACAATGATGCAGAAACAAAACCATGAATTTAAGATTCTGGCCGAAAACAAAAACTGCATTAGACTCTATAATTAAAAAGGACAATGCAAATCCTTTAACAAGCAAAATACAAATTTGTTCTAAAAGAAAAACCTTTTTACACAAGAATCCACGTGGTCTCAAAATTTAAAATAAACTAAATTAATTTAAACGTGGACAAATTAAAATAAATTTATAAAATTGAAATTTAAATACAAGCACAATGCTTCTTTTCACATTAACCGTAGTGATAAACAATAAAATACAAATCAGCAAACTTGAAAATGGAAAAAAAAAACTCCTAAAACTTATAACACCTTCTAGAACAAATATAATAACGGATCTTATACCTTATTTGTGTACACAATAATATAATAACGATTATTATAAACGAGTTTCTTGAAGGATAAGAAAATTTCAAATTAAATGAGCAAAGCTTTGAAATTAAACGAAATTACCAAAAATGGCAGCAAAGAAAATAAATTTTAACTGTACTTACACGACATCGTTCAAGTAACTCCCTTCAGGGACCCAAACATCGCATACATATAACAAACAGATGCGTGCCAAAGCAGCGCATAAATGCAAAGATCATAGAAGAAGAAAATTCTAGAATATAAACTACAAAATATACGATACTGATGAACGCAATATGTACAAATTGAATAAATAAACAATCAACAACTGAACAATTAAAATAAATTCAACAATCAAATCAATTAACAAAATCTTATCCAAAAATAAAACATTAATTTCTGAGAGAATTTGCCCGACACATTGATAAAGATTAATCTCTATAAATAAAAATAACACTGAATTTACAAACCCCGGGGTGCCAGACCACAGCAATATGTACGCGTAAATTGTTTGCGCGCAAAATTGTTCAAATACATAAATACGCACTTTAATCTAAGATCAGTCGTTCGCCCAAAAATAGATCTTTTTTTTGTTTCTAACAATCTTATAAGAAAAATTTCTAGTCGCTTAGTACTTGCTCTGGAGGCAGTTTATTTCATGTTCTGTACTCCAAAAATCAATCCTTTGGTTGTAAATTAATTGAATATAAAAGAATATGATGTAGCACATAATTTATTTTATCACTTCTTTTTAAAGCAAGGTATTTGAATAAGTTTTTTTTTATATTCCCCAATTTTTTCATTGAAATATAAGTATAATGGGGTGATGGTATTATTATAATAAAGCATTGAGTGTGTGTAAATACATTTTTCTCGGACTTCACAAACAACACATCCTTTCCAATCCTTTATGCAAACATCCCTTTTCTACTGGCGAACAAAGAATTATTTCACTCTGACCTATTGAACTTTGATCCTTGGTTACGAGATCAGAATAGAAAGAGGGCGAGAAGAAAAGTAAATACATGTCGAAAAGAGGTAGAAAGGGCGCGGATCGAAAACCGGACCATTAGTCGTCGCAGCGCCGATTGAAAAATGATGTGACGTCTGATACAAGATTCCATTTTTAAACTGAAATAATGGTCGCGCATTATCATTTTTCATCCCGCTGAAAAATGCACTCAAATTGATTTTTTTTAGGCGGGCTTTTCTTTTTTCGCAAAAGGTATTCCCATCTCTGCCGTTTTCCTTTCTTTCCGATACCGGCTGAGTGATGTATGAAAAGTAGTGTTAGGTTTTCCTTAGATACTAGGACAAAGAAAGGACATACATATAATATTATATTAGAGTTATATGAGCTGGGAAACTCATAGGCATGTATGTACATATATTGATAACTTTATATTCGGGTTGACATACATTAGTACAAATGGGTTTAGATTTTATCTTGAGAACCTGTGATTGTCGAATATTTTAAAATACTAAATGTTATCGACACTCTAGAGCGGCAAGTATTTTAAATATGTATGTATGTAATTGTATAAAGGTGTAAAACCAGTGTTGGGCAAGTTAGGAGAAGTGAATAAATTTCTACAGCGACTAGATACACTCATGTTTATTAGCGTCATGAGTGGGGAGCAGTGTTAACTAGTGATTTACTGAGAGCGGACAACACACGAGTATGTCTCATCGCTGTAGAAATTTATTCAACTTGCTCAACACTGGTATAAACCTATAATGTATGTTAGTTGCCATATAAATCCCGTCTCCGGCAAAAATACAAGAATAGAAATAGAGTAGGTACTGTAGATTGATTGATTGATACAAGTGACTATTTTTGGAAAAATACAGAATTGTGGTAATAAATGGTATAAACTCGGGTAAGTGTGCCCACTTTTTCGATTAATTGTATTTCTTTCATGGGCTTGCATCACCGTTTTCAATCGATATTTTGTTTGTGATATGCTTCAATATGTGGCTTTACAATGTAGATGTTCCAGAGCCATCCCACGTATGACCGAAAAATTGTTTACTGTTTTTAAAACAATGTCTATAGGTCGCACTTTCCCATAGAGTTGGGACAAGTGTGATAACCGTCAGGGGTTCTGTTAAATGTGCTTATATTCAAAAATTGCAGGGCAAGTATGAAAGATGAGGTTAAGTTCTACAACTGACTGGTTATAATGTTTTGAAGTATTTATTAACATAAAAGTTACAAACTTTTGAAGAATCATAAATGAAAAGTAGCAAAATCAACTCCAAAAAGGTGAAATATCTCTTCCGCCTTTAACTGGTTCGGGCAAGTTTTTTTATGTTCTCTTCGACCACGGCCCCTAAACTTTGCGGCAAAAAAAGTAGGGCGTTGATATTACAGAAAACTAACTTGCCATCTTTCCTTATGACATCTGCCCCACAAAATGCTTAATGGACTTCTTGGAAGCACATTGAACTATGACCCATCGACCTACATCAATTTGTAGTATATCCTCGTTATTGTGTTTATTTACCGTCTTCTCGTTTTTCTATAAATACCCTCTGGGCATTTTCTTCAATCGTCGCCTCGTCTTCAATTTCTTCAAACGTCGCCGCTAATATATTTGTATATTGTCTTTTCTATATTTTCTTCTAACGCAATCTCTTTTTCATCGTCTTCACACACGTCTGAGTCAATATCATCTTCAGAATCCATGAATATTGGTTCTTCCATTTTTTCTTTCAGAACTCTAGCTACTGTAACTGCACTTTTTTTTGCTTTTTTTTACAATATTGATTCTTGCAGGTTTATTTTTTCTATATTCTTCTTCTTCCCCTTACGTTTTCCTCTTTTTCTACGCATTCTTTTCCTAGCCTCCTCAATACCTCTCGCAAGGTTGTTACTTTTGCACTAGCCTAGTTTTTTTCACAAATTTTAACAAAGAGCGACCATTTGTTAAAATTATATATCAAAATCTATTAAAGATAGGTATAGGGAATGCTGATATAAAATGATATGGGATGATATTTACTTCCTAATTTAGAATTAAAATACATGGTGTTTTATTTAAAAAATTGAGTTTTCTGCATTTGAAAATATGTCACTTTGTTCCTCAGTTTTGAACATCCTGTATGTTAGAATGTAAAGTGTGTGTGCCGTTTCTTAGGGTTATATCTACATTCATAACATAGTAAATTTGGAGTCTCTACTTACAGTATTAACCGAGATATTAACATCTCAATGATGCAATGATTATGACTAAAAAAAAGAAAAACTTAAATAACTCAAAAACGGCAACATGCAGCTATAGGAATAGCCAATGAAAACTGACGTATTTATGGTCGTAGAATCCAAAAATGGGCCAAAAATTAGATCATTCTATTTAAAATAACAAAGTTGACGTCCATTTCCGCTCAACCGGAAGTGATATTTTGGTTAAAGTATTTCACATTTATAACTCCAATCGAACAGATAATGTTGCCAAAATCTCAAATATAAGTAAATAATAGAACATCATAAAGTTTTAATGCACCACTTACGTGGAATACCCTGTATACATACAGGTATGCTTTATCGTAACTGCTGCCCAGTTAATATTCTACACCAGGTTTCATATTCGTTCTAATGCTGTTATAATTACTCAGGCAAAAATAAAGATTTAATTTATAAGCCGTAAATTTGCCTGATGCCCTATATGTTTGCATGCATTTACATCTACAAAATCGCAATTTATGCGTGTAATGAGTTAAAGTTGGAAATGTTATGCAACAAATTCGTATATAATCCAAAACCTTTCTACAATTATCAGTATTATAACGTAGTGAAACGGAGTAAATGGATAAATGAAGTTATAGCATTAATATAATAAGAAATAAATCATTTATCTACCGATAATTGATAACCGACAATTAAAATAACTGTTGGACTTTCTATAAATTATGTATAATTATAATCTATTCGAGAAAAACAAATTAAAAAAAAAAATTATCACCAAAGCTGGCAGGTGCTATTATTATCATATGTTGATATTAATCGTGAACTATTAACTACCACTATTATTATAATTTAGGTTATTAATAATAACATATAATCAAATATTTTGTTAAGAAGTGTAATTATGTTTGGGTATACCAAGGGAACGCACTAGCAAACAGGAAAAGAGGGAAAGGCCAGATAAATTGTCTTCATTTGCTATATAGGACAGAAAAAGAGTTTATTCGACTATGCCAATGCGGATTAATTTTTTTAACTCGTTCAATTGTTATCTTACAGATAAATGTATGGTAATTTTTGTTCAACACTTTATATATATTTCACTCAAAGAGACATTCTTCTTTTTAAAAATAAAATGTAAAAAGGTTTTGTTTTGATAGATTTTTTTTTGCATTGTGTATACAGGATGTTTATGGTAATGCAATAAATTTTAAAAATAGCAGTATGTGCCATTAAAGAACTAACATGAAGACTTTTGCGGTCGTTGTTCTTACTATACTCTGCTGGGCTTCGGCACTGGAACCGCATCCTGGATCTTCTTCTGGCCAATATTTCGTCCTAACTCGCAAGGGATATCTTCAGGGCAGGTGCTACTGCTGTTTCAGGGTTCAGGTTCAGAGGAGCATAACAGCTGTGATTAGGTTGTTTGAGAAAGAGGATAGACTTCCAGGTGTTGTGTAGGAGACAACGGTCTTCACGGTACAGGTTATTGGCATGTTTATAGATTTCAATGATTGAATTAGATTTGGTGGCCGGTCTCCAGTCTATGCTCAGCAAGTGCAGACCCAGCTAAGCACAACGCCCTAGTACAACGCCCATTTTCTGCAACACGAGTGCCCATAGACCGCGCATCCATGCGCATGGAAAACGGTATATACCAGGAACTTCGAAAGGATTATAATTTTTGACGGGAAAGGAGTCTGAAAGTGTGGATTTGGGTTTAAAAACGATTCTGATGTTTTGGTTGGGCAGGATTTTTCCTATATGGGCGGTAACACCTTGGGTGTAAAGAACTCCATACACTTCGGTTTTTTCCATCGTGTTTAACTGACGTTCAACTCGTTGGTCACAACGGGCGGATGCCTTTTGTCCACTTGGCCGAAACCAATGGGTGGCCACCTGTATATGGGCTCAACGTGCTTACCTGTCGTGCTTTCAACAACAGCATCGGTCATCGGTTTTGAACGTCGGTTAAACACTACGGGCAAACCCGATGAAAAAGATCGAAATGTATGGGGACCTTAAGGAAGATAAACAGCAAATTTAAGGTAAATAAGGTAGGTTGTGTTTCGGATATGTTGGATTTAGGATGTAAGTTTATGGTACACTGCATCTGATGTGTGGGATAGTTATTCTTGATTAGGGTATCGGCAAAATGGGATAGCTTTCGGGATAAGGGATTAGGTTCTGCTATTGTAATCGCCTTTTGGACTAAGAAATTTATCACACCATTCTTCTGCGTAGAATGGTGGTGTGAAAGGCCATTTGGGCAGCGATCTGAATTTATAGGTTTGTCTTAAACGAAATGCCTCAAAGAAATATCAGAGCGATTATTTACTAGGACAGGATAAATCTAGGAAAGGAAAAGTACCATCTGACTGGACTTCTATTGTAAATTTAATGAAGTTACGATGAAAATTAAGGAATGTGAAAAATTGTTTAAGGAATCACGTCCATGTGGGCAGACTACGAAGGTGTCGCCAACATATCTGACCCAGCATTACGATTTCTGGGGATAATAGCTTAGGTTATTTAGGTATTTAGGTCTGCACCCCAAACTTATTCGTAGTAATAGCCGCGGAACAGGAAATAGGCACAAACAAAGATTTCCAGCAAGTCACCTAAGAAGCGGTTGAAGGTCGGAAGATAGGATTTTACGAATGAAATGGATAGTTTCGGATATAGGAACTTTAGTAAATAAAGATTCGATAGGTCGAAAATAGCGTTCAATGTAGCAAATGAGAAAAATTGATATCGGCCATATTATCGACAATGGAATTAAAGTATGAGCATATCCTATGCAAAGGGTGAGCGGTTTTCGTATGAAAGGTAATATGCGAATAGGATAAGCTAGTATGAAAAAAGACTAAAATATTGACTAAAAGAACAGGTGCATCGATGACATTATGAATTATATTGCGCCGAAGTTCAAGGGAATCTAAGTTGAAGAAGCGTAATGATCAAAACCTTGACAGGTGTACACACCATTGCGTTTAAAATATAAGCATAAGTATTATAAAGTGGCGTCTATATAATAGAAGCATATGCATGCTTCAAACGTACAAAAGCAAAGTTGATAGGAAGTATAGCCTCAATAGAGGTAAACTGTTTACTAGTTCTGATAATAAATCCCAAAGTTTTAATAGATGAGAACGAAATAGCGGATATGTGCTCGTTAAAGGTAAGTTTAGAGTCGAAGGCCATCCCTAAATCGTTAAAATTGTTCCAGCGAGAATGAGTTTATTGTTAATACAATAGTCATGAGTGATAACGCTGGATTTCCGAGTATAAGACAAAACGTTACATTTGGAAGTGTTTATGGTAATTTCATTATCAGAACACCAAGTCTCGAGTATATGCAGTTGGTTGAAGTAGAACCCAATATTCAGAAGAAACATTACAACAAAGAACGCCATCAGTCCAGAATAGAGCCTAAGTCGTTAACATAAATTAGAAATAAAAGGGAGTCCAGGTTACTTCCTTGAGGTACCCCTGAAGTTGGAGAAAAAATGGGGATTGATAGCCCAGCTAAGAAACATATTGCTTTCTGTTATGAAGGCATGTAGCAAATAGGGATATAAGTCGGGGTGAAAAGCCCACAGATTCTAGTTTGAAAAAAAAGGGTATGGTGATCTACACGTCAGATTCAACAAACATGAACATGTATATCTGTATTTTAACCACACAAATTCCATATATTCCACAAATTGACAAAAATCTTCGCAAATAATGAGTTTTTTAAATCTTATGCTAACGAAAACGGTTTTAGAACCAAATTGTTGAAAATATGCTTTAGGGTAATGTTCGCTTTCAGGTAATATCCGGGAGTGCACTAGACGGGTACCCGAATAGCGAAAAAAACAATTTTCTATAGCACTGTATTGTAACAATCAGAAGTATATATTGACATCAATAATTATAATTTTTAAATAAAAATGTAAATAATTTTTAATGTAGCCATTGAACTCGTAGAAATGGGGGAACTTCCTCTCCTATATTTTCGAAAGCATTAATGCCGTTTTAATTCCAACCACCTGCTTTACTGCAACTCACCAAACGCATTGTTTGCGCTTACGCCCAACAGATCCATCAAATTTATGCGCTGCGTAGAACAAGCGAATCGTAAAACTCTGTCGTTTTCACGATTACCAGTAACGAAAAAAAAAAAAATGACAACTCGTAAGAATAGTAATTACTTAGCGTTTACGGTCATTTAATTTCGTTGATGGAAAAGAGACAGTTAGCGACGAGAAGGACAAAAAACATCGCACCGCTCTTGCGCACACAAACATAGGCAGCGCACATAACATATGCCTATACGTAAAGGGTATAATCTCATATACAGGTAAAATACTCCCGTGTGTAGGTAGTTTTATTGTCCGAGCGGGCTGCGCGCATTTCAGTGCCCAGCCTACCGAGACGGTCACATCCGCTTTGGCTTTCCGGTGAACAATTGAACGCATGGGAAAACAAAAGATCATCACACGCCACCGCTTCTCCTCTGTCTTCTTGTTCTTTTTCTTTAGCTCTGTCGCTGGTTATATAGGTGCTCATTATTTATTCAGTGGCGTACTTCATGAAGGGAATAAGAAATGCATCTATACTCTATAAGAACGTTCGGATAGACACGTGTTAGAAAGTCGATAAAAGATGCAAGAGCAGCACCACCAGGAAGAGCCGCCGCTATCGACTTATTATAAATCAGCTGGCGTAAAATGAGATGAAGAAGTTACTAGACTTTCATGTAGTTCGTATATGACTAATAGAGAGTCTAACCAGGCTTCACAGTTACCTGTACATACTACCTTTGATTTATAACTCACATTATAAGGAATATTGTATAATTCCACGTAATCCAAAAGAGAATATGTGTTCATACATATGTATGTATGTTCAAATTCTAAGTATCAAGATGGAATTAATGAAGATTGTGTTACTTTGATTTATAGAAGATTGGTAACTCTTTCTGTTAATACTCAGATGAACATTTCAAAAACATTTGAAATCAATAATAAAAAGGTATATATACACATTTATGAAAAACTAAATAATTACAAATCATCCCAACCCCGCGCTCCACCTAACAGGTACTAGACGAGGCTACCTATTCTAAGTACTATATGGGTTCCATAACAATTGAAATATTTCTACTCTAAATAATTTCCCTATGGTTGTTAATAACAAAAATATAATTTATCTACCCCACCACATTCACAATGCGAATCATTAACCCTCCCAATTATAATATAAATGTGATTTAAAATTGCAGTGATCTGCAAAGATTGCAAGTTTTTTATAGTGAGAAAATAACAAATTAATGTATTTCTGCTTTTAACTGTAATAATTAGGAGTAATTTTCCCAAAAAAAAAATATTTTATTACAGTTAATTTGTTACAGTTATCTGTTATTAATTCTACCGCCTAAATTAATTTTCATTTCCCTAAAACGTGTAATGCTACCGATAAATTTCCTAGTCCACCTCCCATTTAAAGTACCACCTACTTTGCCAATCATTATCAGTTCATCCCTAAACGCTTTTTTAACTACGCTAGCCGGAATTAGCAAAAATCTAATAATCGCGCTATCTTCTCTAGACACCGCCTCTTTCGCTAATTGATCCTCCCTCTCATTACCAATTGTACTTACGTGAGCCTTAGCCCAAAAAAGTTTTATGTTCCCCTCGCGTAACATATTCCGATTATCTAATAACCAATCAGTCGGATTTTTTAAATTCCCTAACGCCTCTAATACAGATAATCTATCTGTTATAAGTCTCACATCTCGTATAAATTCACATTCGCGCCTAATATAAACTACTGCCTGATTTATTGCAACTAATTCTGCCTGAAAAATATTGCAATGATTCCCATTCAAATGTTTATTTAAATCTATAGCACTACATGTTGCAATACGCCATCATCAGGTAATGATTTACGTTAATTATTTAAATACGATGGGAAAAGTTGAGCAACACTTCATGGAAAAAAGTAATTTTAAATTTAGTTAAATTCGAAAATTACATTAAAATGAAGAGAAAGACATGTCTACTATTTTTGAATGATCGGTGGGAAATTCTCCACCTCTTTATTACGTATTTCAATACCCCTATTATAAACTACAAAAGCCAGCCCCGTACCACCTCACCCTTTGCCTTTCTAAATCGCCCGGTTCTAATCTAATTCCCGTTACCGTAATTAAACTCTCAAACCTTATTTTATTCGTGTCCTTACAAAATTTGAGATGTCTCAAACGTAAATCTACAAGTAAAATACCAGAAATAACGCACGTCGCGTCTGCCGAAATAGATGAATACGCGTTCGCTGAACCGTTAATAATCTTTGCCCCGATTAATTTTTTTGTATCTTTAATTTTCCGCGCGTACAACATTGCCGGTTCTATAGCGCCCCTGTAAATAGTACCCGCCGCGTTACCGTTTAAAACCCACGTGACCCTAGCGGATGCTCTAATTTTGCCATTTCCCTACCTTTCACGGTAATACAAGGTACATACCCTGGATTTCTGATGTGCAACTATATGATATGGTGTTACCAATAACCTGTCTGTAGTTTTTGTGTGCTTTTACTTTCTGTAATATCTAAATCCTGAACATTCTCATGAGCGACATTTGTACGGGTGTGAAAATGGTTTAGTTTTAAGATTCTGTGAGTAATCTTGGTTTAAATGGTAAAAGTGTATAAAAGTGCAAAAAAAAAAATAGTAAACTCAAACAAACTCATGTCAATAATCCGGTGTAGGTTAATATATCCTTTGAGTTTTTCAATGACATGACAGCCGAATTTCGTGCATATTTATGTAAAGTTATATCAGTCAGGATCGGCCATAATCTCAACTAACATCGAAGTGCTTAGAATTGAGAATTTAACTTTTGTGTGACTTAGCAGCAACAGTTTCACTACTACTATTAAGATTTAAAAGTAATCGTTAGTAGGTCGTCTATAGTCACATGATTTTTTAGTAAATGTTAAAGTGTTTAAAACAAATGGTTACCAAACATGATTATCTTAAAATTACTGTAACTTTAGGGGTGCCTGCAAGGGGGAATTTTATCTCTCTCGCTGTGCACGACCTAATCCAAAAACTGATCGAAAAAAAGGCCGTCACTACCTGGGATATGCTGACGACCTTACACTAATCATTAAAGGGCGGTTGCCAAATGTTCTGGCGGAGCGCATGCAAACCGTTCTAAATGCGATTGACAAATGGTGTAAATAAGAGCGACTATCAGTAAATGCTACTGCAACGATAAAAGTTGAAGGTCATTTCATGTCACAGAGGTGAAATACCTTGGCTTATACTTTGATCAAAAGCTCACATGGAACCCACATTTTCAGAATACAACCAACGAAGCCACTATCACCCTCGGTAGGTGCAGGAAGCTATGTGGAAGGAATTGGGGTCTTAGCCCCAAGATGACTTTATCCAAAAGGGTAATTGGACCCAGAGATAATGTATAGAGCAGTAACATGGTGGCCAAAGGTGCGGGAGGCTGGTGCGGCCAAAACGCTAAGTGGCCTATAAAGACTGGCGTGTCTGTGTGCCACGGGGGCGATGAGATCGACTACTACCACTGCAATAGAAGTAATTCTAGTCAGCGTACTGACTATCAAAAACTTTTAGATAAACTTAAGGGGGCCACCCCTTTTGGGGATGCCATGGTTCAAAATTCTCCTAGATAGAAAATCCCACGTAAGAAGGGGTACTTTCAGTCCGGTGTTCTTGATTCGAATTTGAGGACCTGTTCTCAGAGTGTGGCTTTGCTGATTCCTTGGCAAATGTACGGTTCTACACTTTTTTTTTTCTTTTTGAAAATACATCCCAAGATCAGATCTGGTTCTAAATGTTGTGCTAGCAAATATGCTCTGTAACAGCCTTAGATCGGTCTAAACAAAGAGAAGAGCAAAAGAAAAGACAGCAAAAACATCATAGTCACATACTTACTCTTTGAGGTTCTGAAGTAAAGTAGGTGCAGATCAGATTTTATAGAACTCTTAGTCTAAAGTCTAGACCCTAAAAAAAGGTCTACTGCATTCAATATGGCTTAATTTTTGAATAATTATATTTCCCCTGGTGATTCCTAAAATTGATTGTGATGTGCGTTTATCCGATAGAAAAAAAAAGTCTGAGCGAATTGGTTCTGTCACTGTTTTTAAAGGCGTTTGTATTGAAAAATGAGCCATCGTACCCAAGGTAAGATTCAGGGATGAAATTTCCAGGAGTTATGCTAAAACCTTGAAAGTAAGTTTTTTTTTTCAAATCTAAGCTGATTTTAACTTGCAACAATAGAAATATCATAGTTCTAAATTCCTTGAATTTTGATAAAAATTCTACTTTGTCCCATGGTCTTTAGTTGCTTCGTTATATCAATATTACACCCAGAATTATTGAAAATTTATAGAAAGGGAAAATAACACCAATAAAACCTTCTTGAATCAAAGACAGAGTTTAAATGGTGTAAGTTTCAAATTGAGCCAGAATTAGTGATTATTTAGTCATATATTGTCGCATGCGAAAACCTTGAGGCCATAATTTGACACAAAAAAACAATTTTCTATGATTTTAAGATCAAGTTGTCCCGCCTCTAAGAAAGAATCAACTTGGCTGCAAGACGTTCGAAAGAAAAAAAAAGTATGTTTTGATTTCTTCTTCGAACCCCAGATGAAACGAGCGCCAAGTCACTTTTCTAGGCGAAGTTTTTCTAAAACAATTTCATCGGTATCTGCGACAACCGCGCAATAATTTTTTAAAGATCATTGATTGGAAATACTCATATTGTATATGCCACAAAAAAACACACATTGCTGTAAGAATACATCTGCACAAAATATGAACTACAATCTTTAATGTATTTACTTCACACACTAAATAATTTTCATCAAATTGACCTACAATAACGTTCGCTCCGTTCACAAATATTAACATAACTTTATTACGTTTTGTAACGGCTGACGTAACAAAAATTACAACATGTACCTAACCTATATAATGTAATACGTATATCTCTCGCTCTAGTTGCACGACTAAACGAAACCAGTGCGTTATCGACCGTCAATAAGTCATAAAACTGTCGCCAATACCGTCAGCCGTCACATAAAACAAACATTGTCCTTTACTAAGGATATAAAACATTTCCACCCCGAAGGAGGAGGAATGATTAGTTAATCTTCGAAACTCGACGGATATGCGCTGATATATAATCGCATATACGATTTATTATATTTGCTATTATTATTTAGTTGTCTGCCGAAGTATATCTCAGATTTGCTGTCTGAGTAGAACCCCTAAATACGGAGGGATTGACTTGTGAGTGAGTTTGCTAGTCGCATTAACTGCCTTGATTGTTTGAAATTAAATTTCACTTGAGTTTGAGTGGTTATATCTCGTACTACGGAAATTCACAAGGAATTGTCTGTATTATTATTTATTTGCGGGAAAATACATATTTGAATTTCATTTCATCAATTAAAGTCTTTTTAAGTAACAAGAAAGGTTTTGATTTGGTTTAGGGCACTGAGTACAGAATCATGTCTTCTTATTATCTTCTTAACACCGCGACCCACGGCCTATTATATTATTCCGTATTTAGTGTTTTTATTTACATAAGCAGATCAGTCCCTTTGGCTAGGTTTAGCTACCTGCAAGTCAGTGCATGCATATAGGTTCATCTTTAAAGACACCTGTTCTATGTAGGTACTTTCTTAGGTTGTACTTGAGAGTCAGCACATCCATTACTAAATGTCTAGATGGTTGCCTCATCATCCATTTGTAGTATAACTGCCCTTCAACGCTGTCCCAATGATCCTAGTGTTTCGTTATCTCCAGGCCGTTCGCCAGCTCGTCACCTGCTATGCCCAGATATCCACACCAAAGTCGCTTTTTTATGATCAGCCAGTATGTTTAGGTTTCCAGACAATGTCAAGCTAGCTTCGAAGTTATTGATAGAATGCTAATGTCTTTACGCTTACTTAACTATACGATAAGATGTTGATCTGCTTGTACGCCGCTGCGTTGTTTCATCCAGTACCTTACGGATACATGTCTCTATGCTAGTATTTTTGTCGGATATACGATGGTATACTGCCCCAGCATACAGCTGGATTTGTCTATATATACCAGCGCAAGTTCTGGACCTGTGAGAAAGCCAATCTGTATAGCAGTTTTGATTTTGAATTTTGGGTTTCTGTTTTTGCTCTCCACCCATACCAGTCCAAGACAACCTTGATGGGTTTGTCGCAGGAAAGTTTGAGAGTCCTATATACCAGCACAGCTTCTGGACCTGTGATTCTTTTTGACGAATCTGCATACCAGTTTTGATTTTGAATCCCTGGTTTCTGTTTTTCTCTTCACTCACACCAGTCCAAGATAACCTTGATTGATTTATCGTAGGAGAATTTGGAAGCCATTATATCACTGCAATTTCAAAGATAGAATTGATGATTTCGGGAATTACTTCGACATGCCCCGGAATATTCTGCGTTCAAGGTTTTTCCCACATGTCTGTCTCTATACTCCCTGTATATCTCTATGATGAGTTTGTCGTAGGAACGTTTAGTAGTTCTAACTACCAGCACAGCTTCTGGACCTGTGATTCTTTTTGACCAATCTGTAAATCTTTTTCTTTATTGGATTTGCAGCTTTAGTATCATGCCTATATGCCCTGTGGGTTTCACCCTGAGCTCGATTGTCAAATTCTTCAACATGGCTTAATTTTCAATACAAAGTCATATTTCCCCTGGTGATTCCTAAAATTGATTGTGATGTGCGTTTATCCGATAGAAAAAAAGTCTGAGCGAATTGGTGAATGATGATTTCGGGAATTACTTCGACATGCCCCGGAATATTCTGCGTTCAAGGTTTTTCCCACATGTCTGTCTCTATACTCCCTGTATATCTCTATGATGAGTTTGTCGTAGGAACGTTTGGTAGTCCTAAATACCAGCACAGCTTCTGGACCTGTGATTCTTTTTGACCAATCTGCATACCAGTTTTGATTTTTAATCCCTGGTGGTTTTAGATCATCCAGCTTTCTTCTTTGAGTCAAGAAAACCAATGTAAACAAGAAAGGAATAAGAAAATTGGAATTGAATATTTGGGAAATAAGTCCTGCTTGGTCTGAAACTTATTTACCGTTGATTTTCGAGCTTTTAAAATCTAGTGGCCTTTCTAAATGAGTTAAAAGTGTTATCGTTTCTGGTAAAGTACCCTTTTCCATTCATAATATGCTAAAATGTTACTAAGAAATATTGTACTTTGATAAAATGCATTGTTTGTCAATTTCGTTTCAGGTAAACTAAAAAGAAAATGCTTAGAGCAAAAAATCATACAGGAACGCAAATTTTCATACTCATTGACCTAACTTTTTGCCTTAACCAATTTTTCTTTGTAACATATTGGCAAATAATACTTTACCTGGAAGGAAATTGACAAACAATGGATTTTATCAAAGTAAACCCACGATTCTGGAAATGTGCATATCACCATAACTTTTGATTCTCAACAACATTTCTTAGCAACCTTTTGACATACCGCAAACGGAAAAGATACTTTGCTGAAACGGAAACAATTTTGACTCAGCTGCAAAGGCCTACTGCATTTTAAAAAATCGAAAGCAAACCATAAAAGGTTTTAGACCAAGCAGGACTTATTTCTCAAATATTAAATTCCAATTCAAAAATTTTTCGTCCATCATATCTATTGTCAACACCATGCGTAACACACTATTTATTTGCAATAGATTACCTTGATATTGTAGACTGTGTATTTTAATTAGTGATGGATGAAATCTACTGAAGTTTTCCCACACTTTTCTTTGATTCAAAACATTAATTAATACAAAAATATTTGAATATTTAAAAGTATACAAAATAAAGGCATAATTCTCAATGTACGACATTACAAGCAGTGCATCTACATTTATGAATATCATTTGAATCTTTTTCTAACCACCCTTGAAATTCTTTGTTGCTTAATCAATCTTCACAAAACTTTTTTTACTGTATTTCTATTTCTTTACCTTGCTTGGGTCCGCATTTTCGCTGCTGTTATCACTGCTAATACAACAAACACATCTTATTTTAATTAATTTTAATCACAGACACAGATAATTCGGAGAGAATTGAAGATATTTGAATCTAACCTAAAACTTTACTCAAACTACCAACCTATGCTAGCAACTACAGGTTATGTTATGGTCACGTTAATCAATATCACCAGATATCACCAATCGCAGCGTACAACCATTTTAGTGAAACATTAAAGAACGTAGGTTTTATTTTTTTCCCTAGAATACTCGACTTGTGATATTTCCCTCCGATTTTCCTTACACATAAAAAAAGTCGTTTTCCCTGCGTGTAGAGAAATTTCCGCCATGTTACCATCACTGCTATAGCATCAAACCGATGCACTTCCTAAAACCAACGGTATTTTCTATAAGTTTAATTGAGGCTTTGTATTTTGTGAACTAATCACTTCAATCGCAGAATATCCCAATTATATAATTAATTGCTAATTTGATTCCCAAACAATGGTGTTCGACTACTGTAGGGTAGTAGTCTGGGTAGAAACGCTACTTTTATACTTTTAATCAAGACTTTTAATCAATTTTGTGTTTTCGACTATTAATAACAGCAGAAAGAATTTATAAGAATATTATATATGTAAATGTACTGATTTGTATCAAAACCTTTACTGTATTCTAGCTATCCAAAATTATAATAAAAATACAGTCGTATTTTTTCGATAGGAATCAGTTTCTTACGTAAATAGAACTATATTTTTTTAATTTAATTTTTAGTTAGGTTTGCACTAATATATTTTCGCTCTTATTCTACCACCAAATATTTTATATGATATATTTATGAATTTTTTTACCAGAACATGCTTGAGCAGTAAGAAGTCCTTCAATACAATTCTATTTAATTTTCAATCCAAGGTGTGTGTATCTTTTAACCAACTTCGAGTTATTGAAAAATAAGCCGTTAACAATGTATTGTATCGATTTAGTACTGTAATTCCAAATTATCCTTCATAAGTCCTTGTGCTAATTGAGAGCTCGTAATAGTTGCCAACGTTACCAAATAAACGGGTCATTAACGCGACTCCAAACATAGTTGTCGCTCTTACTTCCAACACAATAACCAAACGAGTTGCTCTAACTTTCCTTGTTATTATTCTAATTTCTCCGAAGACCTGACGCTACTGGACGAGGCATCCATATTTCCAAACTTCGTACCAATTAATATTGTATGACAAATGATGATGAAGACTTAACCTCATCCCGCAACTCCCTTCTAGCTATTCCACCCACCTGCTCCACCGGCGATTTCACGACTACCAGCTGTTCCGTTGTAAAACAGCGAAAGGGGAGGATTTAGCACTGTACAGAAAGTATTTTAAATTCGAGATGGGAAACCTTTATTTTAAAAAAACATGGGGACTCCCTTCTCTTTTTATCGCGATCTGTATAGAAGGTGGGCATACAATACACACAAAGTGCTTTATTTTACTGCCACTGCCCGCAGTTAGGTACTTTTTGCAGAGAAACCTGACTTTTTTTTTATTGCTCGCGACGACTTTTCCTTTATACAATGACCATATGCCCCGGCTGCTAATAGTAGACACGCAGAGCAGGTGTTAGGTTTATAAGGACGCAGCCGGCAACCACTTAAGTGCGTATATCTTTGTTTTCAATGGCGAATTAACTTTTATATCTTTATGTGGATGCGAAACCATTTAGTTGACTATCGTCGCAAATTTAAAACAACTCTAGAACGCAAGCTACAATGTCTGCGATTAAAAACGCACCATTAAGACTTTCTTGGAAGATTGTGTTTATTTGTATCGAAAAGACTAAATTGCACGTTGAAAAGGAAATAGGAGATTACTACAATAGCTTTCGCAATCATGTTCAACAGTGGATGCAACACACATAGTGAAACACATTATAGAAAATAGTTACGAGGAAAATATGGAAATGCAGATAATATATTTGTAGGCTTTAATCAAACTTCTGATAACTTGGATAGAAGCTGCACTGTATTAACTGGTTCCATATAATTCTTGTCTACTAGTAGCATCAAGAGAATTTCGTAAGAGGTGCTTTACGGTAACAACCTGTATGTGTTCTATGGAAAAGAAATTACGATCTTCCTGGTTTCGACGCTGTTTACAATACATACATTGTCTTCAAAGAACATCTTCTCAAGGGATGATTCTTCTGTCCATCCACACATAAAAAGAAATGTTCAATTTAAAGAAATTTAACTTAACTTAAGAATATCATTGTTTCGTATTGCTGTGGTATGGCACCCCGGGGTTCGTAAATTCAGTGTTATTTTATTTATAGAGATTATACTTTATCAATGTGTCGGGCAAATTCTCTCAGAAATTAATGTTTTATTTTTGGATAGGATTTTGTTAATAGAATTGTTTGTTGAATTTATTTTAATTGTTCAGTTTTAAGTTAATTTCTTTCAGTTGTACATATTGCGTTCGCCAGTATTGTATATTTTATTCAATGTATATTCTTGAATTTTCTTGGCGATTCGTGCGACTTTGTTGCACGCAGATGTTGTTAAATGTATGCGATGTTATTCCTAAGAGGCCCTCAGTTTCTAGATTGATACCGAGATGTAAGTACAGTTAAATTTTTATTACATTGCTCATACTTTGCCATACTCTGTATGTAAAGATTTGTTCGTTTAATTTGTATATTTTAAATCGTCCATCTAGGAACTCATAAGATTAATAATTGCTGTTGTATTTACTTGTGTGCACGATTAGGTGTAAGATCAGTTATTATATTTGTTCTAGAAGGTATTTTTAGTTTAAAGAGTTAATTTTTCCGTTTTCTAGTTTACTGATTTGTATTTTATAGTTAATCACCACGGGTTAAGGTGAAAAGAAGCATTGTGCTTGTAATTAAATTCCAATTTTATATTTATACTTGTTTTGTCCACGTTTATATTAATTTTGTTTGTTTTAAATTTTGAAACCACGTGGATTTTTTGTGAAATAGGATTTTCTTCTAGAACAAATTTACCTCTTTGCTTTGTTAAAGGATTTGAATTGTCCTTTTGTAATTGTAGATTCATGCAGGTTTTGTTTTCGACCAAGACCTTCTGTCTATGGTTTTATTTTTCCTGCGTAATTGTAATTAAATGTTTTATTTCTTTTTTTTTTAATAATAAAATTAATGATTGTTAACGTCATTCGAAATTTCTGTTCTTTTATTTTTGAATCAACCATTTCAATTTTTGAAGTAATTAAAGAAAGTCAAAATTTTCAAACGCCCACATTTTACTTTTCATGATAAGTTTAATTGTGAGAGTAACCTTGAGGTTAAGTGTTCTTTTGCGCCTTTTATTTTTATCCGCTGAGCTAGTCAATTTATTTTTTTTTTTATAAATTCATTTTGCATTTATGCTGGTACCATCAGTACACAGCAGTATATACGCAAATAAATATTTTCTTGGAACAAAAATAATGTTTATTTAATTTTTAAGAAAAAAATATTAATCCAAGAAAATCGTTCATTGAATTAAATAAAACTTACTATTAGTTGAAACATTGCAGTCTTAGCCTAGGACGCCTAGGTATGTAGATATCTTAGTACAAGAGTATTTTCATTGAATGAAGCTGTATTTCTTTGCAAAGAAACTCGAATTTTACTCTAAAAAAGAAATACACTTTTAATTCAAGAGATTAGCTTTGGTTGGAAAAAGAAGACTTTTACTTGAACTAAATATTTGTTATTTTGAAAGAAAATTGTAATTTCATTTACAACAATACTGCTGTTTTCTAAAATGTATTTTTTTTATATGTATATAAAATCTGCCACTAACAACAAACTGGATACTAGATATATGTCTCTATCTAGTATTCTATTTGGTATTAGTGGTAATTTTTTTATATATATAAAAACAATTTTAGAAAATATAGCAGTCTTGTAAATAAAACCATAATCTTCTTTCAAAATATATTTAGTTCAAGTAAAAGTCTTCCGTTCAGATTGTTTTTACATTTCTTTACTTACCATAATAATAATGTTACTACTATTATCATTTATATTAAAAAAAAAAAAAAAAAAACAAGAAAAGCAATTCGGAACATAAATTTATTTTTTATTTATAATTTTGGCGTTATAAGAAAAAAAAACATATTACAGCATTATATCACACATCTCACAAAGAGACTATACATTTTCTAATTTTCGGCTACGTGCAGTCCAATTTTTGGATCCTTTAATTAGACTATAAATCTTCAGCTGTTCTTCCGAATATCGCCAGTTACTTGTTGTTCTTTTACTAACATTTCAAAATCTTCGGGTATCCGAAGAGATACATTATTTTACAATTAGGCAAATTTTAGATCTGTAATTAAATATACGTTAAGTAATTCTATAAATTAGCAAAAGATTACCTTTCAAAAACCTTCATTATCAAGAAGCTTAAATACGGTTCTGCAGTTTAAAAATAAAGCAGTTAAACATTGAATTACTTACCGACTTCTTACTATTATATATACAATTTAACGTATTTAGCACCACCGCAATTAACATTTCTATCTTAGATGCATGCACACAACTACTGCATTATTGGTAATCGTTGGAGTGTCACGTAACCAAATTCACCCCACCGCAAAAATGACATATTTTTTAAAACGAATTTTCACCTTAACATAAGTACTTACAAGATTTACCACAAATATTAAAATCCTTAATAAAAGAATTTATTTTCTTAATTCAAATATCTGATCCACTCTTTCGTTGCCTCTCTTATTTCTTAGATTGAAAAATTTGTTTCTTGGAGAAAATATATTTTTCTTAAAACAAGCCTTATAACCAAGAATATTATCGATTACAACCAAGTAAAATATTTGTTTCTCTACAAGAATAATTTCTTATTTCAAATACAGATATATTTGAAAGAAGTAAAACTTTTTAAAGAAATATATTTACTTAACTGAAGAAATTCTTTTTATGTGTGTCGGTTGCAACACCGTAATATAGCCTAGTGATTAAATTTAAATCTCCGGGCAATTTTCCGAAAAGAAATAGCAACTTCACGTAGTTTAATAATCTATCAATATTGGAAGAAGGTATTTTTGCGTATTTTTTTTACAGTCGAATTGCAAATATCACATCATGATGACTACTTCCGGAATAACTTGTGCGGAATATTGACTCTCACATTCTCATTCGAAAATTAATCAAACTGAGCTTTAGAAATCTATTAAAAAGCTTGTAAAACATATTCAAACAATTTACGAATAGGGCGCTTTTAATTGCAGACAATGTACAATAATTACTTTAATAGATGAGTTACATCTAAGGATATACAACGCTATTGTCCTAGGATTCTGTGCTTGCTTCTCCGCAACTAGATATGCATATTAGATCGGAAAACTAAATTATTCTAGGCGTACCGTATTACAGATAAACTCAATGTACTGAGAAATGAAACTAGCAATGAGCAACTTGCACGTGAACTTTTATGCTTTCGTAACTTTCTTGTTGAAGTTATATATATTGCAGTATTCGTTACAGAGTCGAGTTGGTAACTTAAAATAGAACTAGCTAGATGCTGGTATGCAATAACTCGAACTGAATGGGTACATTTTCCAGTTTGGACGGATCCATCTGCTATACGAACAGCTTAATTTTGATAGACTCTAACATAATAAAATTGCACGTTTAGTATACGATGTAGTATACTATACAATAGAAAATATTGTCACGCAAATAAAGCAAAAGAATTACTTTTAAATAATATAAAATTTGAACAATTTCATTTGAAATTAACTACAACAAAAGAAAAATAATGAAAAGTAGATATTCTATGAAAGACAAAGTTTTGTTCTACTCTAACATTTTTGTAATTATTTTGGTTTTGTTTTTCCTATATTTACAATACAGATTTGGGCTGCAATAGGACAGAAACAAATATTTTTTGCATAAAAATCTTTTCCTTTTCTTTTTTAATACTTAGCAGGGTGCTACCACCGATAATAAAGAAACACGTTCAATCACCTGGCACAAGCAGTTAAAACTAGTCATGCACAAGATAAGGGAAAGCGAACGTATTTTTGTGACTACATACACTCGCGTTTCTTGGCATTTATTAGAGTGGAGGTTTGCGCTGGTTAGCGATATCCCAAGAACCCGATTAAAGACGAGTACTTATATCTAATCGTTGTAAAAAAGTATTTCCTTTCCCTGTCTTGCTAAACATTCGTTAAACCGATCAATTACGGCACTAAATGTGTAAACGCATCGGTCATAGGTTTTAGCGGACGGTTTTGCACGACCGACAAACCTAATCGAAAAGAAAAAAATAGGTTTTATGTTGTTCATTGTGACCACACATTGTAGTTACTATTACTAGACTATGATTAACCCTATTTCAGCTACTTCTTTAATTTGTTGTATGATCTGTGCTAGGTTTAGTGCATACACTATATATTTTCTACAAATTATTTCCTTTTGAAACGTGCATGAGTTATCAATAAAACAAAAGTTGTATTATAAGCCGTTTCCTTCCTATCTTTTCCAATTTCAATTAGTAATTGTGTTTTAGTTATAAATCAGCCACAAAAAAATATTATAATTCGGACATTTTATTAAGGATACCGTAGCAATATATTGCTATGGTATCTAAGGTATGGAATCTAATTTAGAGTCATTTAGAACAGGTTTCAAAACCAAATGAAGAAGTAATTGAAAAGTGAGGCGTGTGTTCAGTTGCCTACTTTACAGGCGAATTATGAATTTGTTAAAGATAGCTATTTAAAATGGACAATATTAGCATTAGGTGCTAAATATTGCCTTTATTATAATGTAAACTTTATTTTCTACGTTAATTCAAACTTACCTGGTATATTATACGTGTTGTTATATTTTGCTCGGAGAGATTTTTCATTCTTCGGGATGTCTATTTTGGTAACTTTTGTCGTATTTCCCTCAAACTAGAGAAAATAACGATATTTTAATGTCGGTTAGCGATATCTTTCAAAATTGCGATTGGCCTGCCTGTTAGCGATAACAATCGAAGGCTGTTTACTGGAAAATCTGGTTTGAATCCTCATTCTGCCTGTGGCCACGAGAGACGACGGTTGTATTAATTTCCTATAACGATTTTTATGTCCCACTTTCAAAAAAATATCAAAGTTTCAAGAAGTGTTTCCCTAAGAAAGTATCCATATAACTCCTTAATAATTAAATCCTTACTGAATACCTGCAATTGTCAAGAATTTCCTATAAAAATTTCCTACGAAGAATCCCGACCAGATTGCCTTTTCATGCTATTGACCGAGACTGGGGGACCGTCCAACTGACACTTCATCCTGTACCCAGAGAATTGCCAGTTCGTCGTGTAGGGTCAAGTTAGTATTCCATCAAGTAATTACCTCACCTAAAACAGAAAAGAATTAATCAGTTTTCATTTAATATTAATCAGAAATTTAGATTTTTAATAATTTAGTTCGCTATACGTTAATTTGGGGTTAGATTTATATCAACCGCCTTTTAGTTAGTTGCTTTAGGAATTTTAATATTTATGGGTTGTAGATGAAAATCACTGAATTGGTCTGTGATAAAATAGCTATTTTTAACAAATATCGATAATTACAGATGATCGTTTGCTATAAAATTTAGTTTCTGCTGTTCACGTGTAGATGGCGCCGTTATTTTAATGTAATTAAATTTCCATTACCTCATAGTCATTTAAAATGCCAGGAAAGTTCGAATACGTATTTTTGTATTAGATAATTTGTTTTATGTAGTATTTACTGATTCCAACATACGTACCTTGTGATCAAAGAGTCTCAATGATGCTGAAACCTAGCATTTGGTAACTGAATAAAGATTTAAGCTTGTTTTGGTTTGAAACATTTCTTTTATTTGTACAGTTAGTGTTTTTACATCGATTTTCGATAATTACTTTTTGCAAATTTTAATAATCCGAGAAGGGGCTTTGAGGGTGCGCCCGTTAGGTGGGAAAACTGCTCATTCGTTAGTAAGCGTCCGGAGTATGATTTTGACAGGCGATCTGGTGCTCCTTGAAGCGTCCCGTGCCACCTAGCAGGTAGGAAATCACTTTTCACAGTAATCTTTCACTTATTAGATAGGTCGCTGGGTGTATTGAAACCACTATTATATTTTAATTGATTTTATTGAAAAAAAAATCGTAAACGGACAAGCTAAATAATAATAAAAATTGAAAACATAAAATTAAAATAATAATAATAAATTGTACTGAACCTTAAAAATAAAATTTTGAAATCCCCGGCATTTTGTTCTGAAAAACAGAGCAATATATACAGGGTATTCCACGTAACTGGTTCATTAAAAGTTTATGATGTTCTATTATTTACTTATATTTCAGATTTTGGCACCATTATCTGTTCGATTGGAACTATAAATGTAAAATACCGTAACCAAAATATCACTTCCGGTTGACCGGAAATGGATGTCAACTTTCTTATTTTAAATAGAATATAATTTTTTATTCATTTTTGGATTCTACAACTATAAATACGTCCGTTTTCATTAGCTATTCCTATAGCTACATGTTGCCGTTTTTGAGTTATTTAAGTTTTTCTTTTTTTTTTAGTCATACTCATTGCATTATTGAGAAATTAATATCTCGGTTAATACTGCAAGTAGAGACTTCAAAACTGAGGACCAAAGTGACATATTTTCAAATGCAGAAAACTCAATTTTTTAATTTCTCAATGATGCAATGATTATGATTAACAAAAAGAAAAACTTAAATAACTCAAAAACGGCAACATGTAGCTATAGGAATAGCTAATGAAAACTGACGTATTTATAGTTGTAGAATCCAAAAATGAATAAAAAATTATATTATTCTATTTAAAATAACAAAGTTGACATCTATTTCCGGTCAACCGGAAGTGATATTTTGGTTAAGGTATTTTGCATTTATAGTTCCAATCGAACAGATACTGGTGCAAAAATCTCAAATATAAGTAAATAATATAACATCATAAACTTTTAATGAACCAGTTAGGTGGAAGACCCTGTATATTATATAAAATAAATCCAGACAGTTTATAAAATATGCAGCTACATTAACTTACTCTTTGCTTCCTGCCATTTTCTTTAAATTTTTTATATTTCTGTTTGTTTCAGGTAAGAGCACATATATGATTGAAATTGAATGATTTGCCGGACGTTAAGGTAAGTTCGAAAAACATCTAACAGCAGAAAGAAGATATGCCTTTTAACGCATGCATTATTAAGTTATAATATTTTATTATTGGGATTTGTTTTGATTGAAAATTAGAATAGCCACAAGGCGGTAGATATATATATATATATATATATATATATATTATATATATATTATATATATTATATATATTTATTATATATATATATATATATATATATATATGTATATACTATATATATATTACGGTTACTTTATATATATGTTGTATATTTAAGGTATGAAATCTATTTTTAAGGCATTCACAACAAGGTTCTAGACTAAAGGAAGAAGTAATTCAAAAGTGAGGCGTGTACTCAGTTGCCTACTCTACAGGCGAATTATGAATTTGTTAAAGATAGTTATTTAAAATGAATAATATTAGCATTAGATGCTAAATATTGCTTTATTATAATGTAAACTTTATTTTATATGTTTATTCAAACTGACCTGGTATCTATATGTATGTTATATTTTTGCTCGGAGAGATGTTTCAGTCTCCGGGATGTTCTTATTTCAACGTTTGGCGTATTCCCCTCAAACTATAGAAAATAACGGTATTTTAATGTCGGTTAGCTTTATCTTTCAAAATTCAGGTGGTCACCTGTGTGGACAACAATCGAAGGCTGTTGCCGTTTAATATGATTTTGAATTCTCATTCTGTTGGTGGCTACCAGACACGACGGTTGTCTATAATTTTCCTATAACGTTTTTGTCACCAACTGTTAAAAAATATATCAAAGTTCCAAGAAGTTTTACCTTAAAAAAAAAAGGTATCGATACAAATCCCGTTTATTAAATCCATATCGGATACCTGAATTTGCCAAGAAAATATCCTATAAATATCCTACGAAGACTTCCTGACCAGATAGCCTTTTCCATGCCATTGACCGAGACCGGGGGCCCATCTAACTGAACCACCATCTCCAGTACCAGAGTTTGCCAGCGCCGTGTCCTGTTCAAGTTAGTATCTCTTTAGAGTCACCACACCTAAAACAGAACGGAATTAATTCAGTTCCCTTTCAATTTTAATCAGAAACTTATATTTTTGTGTAAATTATTTCACCATACGATAATTTGGGGGCTAGTTTATAAGAACCGCCATTTAGTTTAGTATTTTAGTAAATTTTGTATGTAAGGGTTGTATAAAATTATCACCGAGTTTGATCTCTTATAAAATATCTATCTTTAACAAATAACGTTAATAATAGATAATCGTTTGTTATAAAAATTTAGTATTTGCCGTTTACAGATAGATGGCGCCGTTATTTATGTGATATTTAATTTATTATATGACGTTTCGATAACCTCATTTTAGTCTTTGAAAATGCCAGGAGAGTTTGAAGACGTGTTTTTGTATTAAAGATTGTCTTATATAGTATTTTCTGATTCCATTTTACGTACCTTGTGATCATTAGAGTGTCAATTGATAAGAAAACATAGCATTTGGGTAATAAATAAAGATTTGAGCTTGCGTTGATTTGAAACGTTGTTTTTTATTGTACAGTAAGTGTTTACGTCGATTTTCGATAATTACTTATATCAAAATTTAATTAACCGAGAAAGGGCTTTGAGGGTGCACCTGTTAGGTGAGAAAAGGAGTCACTTTCCACAGTTTTCTTTCACTTACTTAGAGAGGTCGCTGGGTGTATTGAAACCACTAATTTAATTGATTTGATTTTTTTATTGGAAAAAAAAGAAAAAAAAATATATATCGTAAACGGACAGGCCAAATAAATTAAAGTAAATTGAACATAATAATAATATTGTATTGAATGTTAAAAAAATAAAATTTTAAAATCCCGGGCATTGTGTTCTGAAAAACAGAGCAATATATCTACCGCATGACTAATAGAACTATAAGAAGCCCCAATAAACTAATTCTCTTAGAAGTGATGGAATCATTTTCATCTATGATCACATTTTGATATATTTACGTTTCTCTCGCCCAACTATTTTCCTGTTCCTAGGTGATAATATAATTTCAAACTTCAGCCTGCACGCTCCCATTCTTAAAATTGATTGCTATAACGTGCAATAAAAGGGGTAAGAGAGAGTCCGTATTCCCAACGGCTGATATTCCATATTACACTCTCAGGTACCATAAATCAAACCGGATACCGAATTAGATAGGTAAATTCGTGGATTAACGGCGATCCGAAGTCAAAACTGCTCCGATTTAATTAATTTAATGGTACCGGAGTTCGGGTCCGATTTCGAAATGTTTTATATTCCGCAATTAATCGAGAGCTTATTACGTACCTTTGCGTAACGCTGCCATTCTATACGCTTATTCATCGAGATCTCTTCTAGCTATTATTGAACATCCGCAATAAAAGATGCCGTGGGAGGAAACGGACGGATTGCCACTTTTTTTCTTCTTTACGTAATGCTTCGACTGTTACGATGCTAAAAATTACTGGGGTTTTTTTTGGAGCGCAGCTATTGTTGTTGTTATGGGGAGTTAAAAGTCACTTAAACTCTCCAAGTTTTTCATTGGTTTTAGTGGGAATGTATTGGTAAAAAACAGGAAGGCAATTGAGTTTCGAATTCTTGATTTCTTTCCGCGCATTATGAAGTATGGAAAATAAATTTTGCCAGCGAAAATAAATCTGCTGAGTGAAGTAAAAAGTTTTTAACTTTAAGCAATAATGTTGGTTTTTAGACCCAGTAGACTATGCTCAACTAAATTACTGTAAGGTATGGTAATTTTACATTCACCATGAAAAGATTATTTGTAACTACCGCATAAAAATTCTATTGACACGTACCTATTAGTATTATGCAGGGAATACAGATCACTGGAAGGGAATATCTGCACTGAGAAAAGAGATTGCATTAAATGAAAAGTTTTATAACTTTTGGTTTTTATCATATTCAACGAAAACAATACCTTTTCTCAGAAAAGTGTTTATTTTAATTGAAAGTAGCGTGCTGCTGTTTTGGCGGAAGACTTTATTTTTTCTTAAGTACATACTTTTCGACGAAAAGTAACCGTATAAATATATGAAATCAGAGGGTTTACAAAGATTTTGAATCTTTACAACAAATTCGTAAGAGTTTTTTTTTTATTCTGCACTTAAAAGAATGTTATATATTACATAATATATTTTTTAAGAATTTGGATAAAAGTTACATAGCTGAACTGATGCAACTGACGATAGGCCTGAAAGCTGTGCCAGGTTTATGAATTTTGGATAACCCATAAATTCTTG
Source organism: Protaetia brevitarsis (assembly GCA_004143645.1). NCBI lineage: Eukaryota > Metazoa > Arthropoda > Insecta > Coleoptera > Scarabaeidae > Protaetia > Protaetia brevitarsis. The sequence goes on along the minus strand of RXPK01003033.1, from coordinate 1,736 downwards.
GTAATTGCGAATGAAGGTTATTATTTTTTTTAGAATTTTCAATATTAATGTATCCTAAAGTGTTATTATTATTACTATTATTTATTCCGTTGTATTTATAATTGCATTAACTGACGATTTCATTACAACAGCAAATCTTTTGGCGTTTAATGATGTGTTTAATGAAATTAATTACACCGAGAGAAAAAAAGTGTTGTATTAACTAATAAAATTGTGTATTGAACACTTTTTTTTTTTTTCAATATGAGCAATGATATGTTAGTGTTAATGCAATACGTAAAAAAATGTTAAATTACGTTAGTTAACTGAATAATAATAAATGTTATAAGAAACAGACTACGCGTGATTCTTTGAACATGTACTTAATTTTCCATTAACAATTTCTACCTGCTAATTAAATAATACAACAACATTATCCCAACACAGTTACTTGTTGTACACACACGAAGTAATAATTATTTTTATAATTTTATAATATTGGTTTATTAGTACTATAGAATGTTGATTCAAAACTTATATTGTTTCATTGAACCTACCTGTAGTATTCATCCAATGACTATTTGCATGTATTCAACACTTTTAGGTGGTTATACGAAAAAGATTTTTCTTGTTAGTGGAACCATTTTCGATTTTGCTTAAAATCGCGTTACTGATCGGGCGAGTTTTTAATTTCATCGATGGATCCTTCGATTACTGTATCATTAAGGTGTTTAAACAGAGGTATACTGTAATCGATGGATCTATCGATGAAAGTTAAACATCCGCCCGCACATTCAGCATTAGCCCAATTGATAGCAACGCATAGTATATATTGCCTAATTAGGAAGGACTATAGTAGGTAAAAGAGAAAAAACATTTACGGCATTATATACTAAACTTATATAGCTAAATAACATACACTAAAAAATTATACAGGTTTTATTCATACTTTGAAAGGAAAGTACATTTAACGTTTCTAATAATCATTAATAACAACATTTAACCAAAATTCGGTTATCAGCTTTTACCGATTTCGTAATATTACCCACCAAATACATCATTATTTCAATGGAATTGGTTTATATCATATTAATCGATTTACTTTAACAATTAGAGGCAAAATGATATTTACAATTACATTTATTACATATTTTACCATAGGCTGGACAACTGTTTTGCGCATGCGTAAAATTAGAACGTGTACACCGACCTGTTCTAGAATTGTTCGAATCCGTTACAAACGATCTTGTTTGAATTTGCTGGACACCTCTTTCCAATGATCTTCCATTCTTGTGCGGCCCTTGGGTGAAACGTGTCATCTGTCTTGCTCCTGCATCCGGCTGTCGATCGATGTGTTTTCAGCGTAATTTCAATATATTAAAATTTCTCGAACTTCCTTTCTATACAGTGTAACAGCGTCGCTGCTTGCATTTCGGCTGTTTTCTCACTGCAACCACTCGCTGTAGAATATAATTCCCAATCTTTTTTGAATTGCCTCCAATTTTTTGCTATGTCGCCCTCCATTTTCATCTTCTCGGGGATACATTCTCCATTTTGTTTTGTTCCTTTCTGACACTTTTTTTTATAATTTGTTGCACTTTTTCTTCCCACTGATTATTTTTTTGTATTTTGTTTGTTTTTTATTCTGACTGCGCCATGTTATATATATATATACTCCGCGATGGTTTTGATTATCGTTATATTCAATATTAATGATACAGAAGCTTACAAGCATAGGTCTTATTGCTACGAGGTTG